>JABUQX010061858.1:42500-45000 GCA_015478945.1 Trachelipus rathkii
GAAACTAAGTTGAAGGGAAAGAGGGAGGTGGACTTTGGAAAATACAAGGGGGTGATATCAGGGGTGAATGAGAGAGTGAGGGCGAGGGAAGGGGTGGGAATAGTTATGAGGAAAGAGGTGTGGGATAAGGTAAGGGTGTGTAGTCAGGTGAGTTCGAGGATAATGTGGGTGAAAGTGAAATTTGGGGGGGAAATGTGGGTTTTTATATGCGCATATGCACCAGTGAATGGAGCGAGGGAGGAGGAGAGAGAAAGATTCTGGAGTGAGTTGAGTGAGTGTTGGGAAAGTTTTGGGGTAAATGATAAAATTTGTCTATTGGGAGATTTGAATGCAGGAGTGGGAAGGGAGGGGGTGGGAAGAATAATAGGACCATTTGGGGTAGGGGAGAGGAATGTTAATGGAGAAAGTCTGTTAGAGTTATGTGCTGAAAGAAGAATGATAGTGGGGAATACTTGGTTCAAAAAAAGTGAGAATCATAAGTATACATGGAAGAGTGAGATAACGGGGGGGAGGGCGGTACTGGATTATGTGTGTGTAAATGGGAAGGATAGAGGCAGATTGTTAGATGTAAATGTATTTAGAGGGGCGGGGAGGGGGGATATCGGATCACTATTTGGTGGTTGCTAGGATAAGGGTGGGAGGAGAGGTGATGGTGAGGGATGAGGTGAAAAAGAGGAGGGTAGAAGTTTGATAAAGGTTTGGAAGCCAGGAAGATGGCCGGTGTAAAGAGGTTTGGGAGGGGTGCGGAGGATGGGGTGAGGAGGGGAGCAGTAGGAGGATAGAATGGGGGGGAGGTGGAGGGGGAGTGGAGGAGATTTAAAGAGCAGTATGTGAAAGAGGCTAGAGAAGGGTATGTGAGTAAAAAGAGGTGGGCCTGGGCAGAAGGGAGGGGGAAGAAGAAGTGCAAACTGGGAGAAATAGACTGGGAAGTTAGAAGAAAGTGGTGAAAGAAGCTTATGTGAAATGGTTGGGAGGTAGGGGAGAGGAAAAGCTGGGAGGAATATAGAAGGGGTTAGAGTGGAAGCAAAGAGGGCGGTGGAAAGGACGAAGAGAAGAGCAAAAGATGAGTGGTGTAGAAAAGTGACAGAAAATTTTGAATCAGGAAGTAAGATGTTCTGGAAAGAAGTGAATAGAAAAAGGAAGAAGAAGGAGGGGTTGGGGAGAGGATTAAGGGAGGAGATGGGGAGTGGATAGGAGGAGAGGAAAGGGTGAGGAAGAGGTGGGGGAGTATTTTAGTGGATTATTGAATGAAGTGGGTGGGGGAGGGGAGGAAGAGGTGCAAGAGGTGAGGTTGGGGAGTGAAGTGGGGAGGGAGGGGGAGGATGAAATTCAAATGGAGGAAATTATTAGGGCCGTGAATAAAGGAAAAAAAGGGAAGTCCGCAGGTTTGGATGGTGTGAGAATGGAAATGTTGCAGAAGGGAGGTATAGGGGTGGAGGAATGGCTGTTTAGGTTATTTAATATATGTTGGAGGAGTGGTGAGGTACCACAGGATTGGGAGGATGGTTGTTTGGTCCCCCTGTATAAGGGGAAGGGGGATAGGATGGAATGTGGGAATTATAGGGGTATATGTCTTTTAAGTGTGGTAGGAAAGTGTATGGGAGAATACTGATTGAGAGAGTGAGAGTTTTAACGGAGGGGAGAATGGGGGAAGAACAAGGAGGATTTAGGGAGGGAAGAGGGTGTGTGGACCAGGTGTTTACACTAAAGATGCTTGTGGAGAAAAGTATAGAGAGGAAAGGGAAAATCTTACTTTATGGGTGTTTTTAGATTTAGAGAGAAAGCATATGATAGGAGAGTGAAGAGAATGTGGAGTGTTGGAGGAAAATGTGGGGGCAAAAATTAGGTAAAGGTATTAGGGCCTTTTATAGGAATAGTAGAATGTGTGTGAGAGTGTTAGGAGGGGAGAGGTATAGTGAGATGTTTGGGGTGGGGAGAGGATTGAGGCAGGGGTGTGTAATGTCACCGTGGCTTTTCAATTTGTTTATGGAGAGTGTTTGCAGAGGAATGGTGAGGGAGGGAGGTGGAATTGATGAATGGGAATGATAGAAGGGAAGTGAACATGATACTGTTTGCGGACGATACTGCCCTTGTGGCGAAGAACGCGGAAGGGCTGAGGTATTTGGTGAGGGAGTTTGAGAGAATGTGTGGACAAAAGGGGCTTAAAATAAACCCAGGTAAGAGTAAAGTGTTAGTGTTTGAGGAAGAGGAAAGAGAGGAGGGGGAGGGGTCAGAGGTTAGAGTAGGGGGTGTAGTATTGGAAGAGTAAAGATATTTAGATATTTAGGGATGGACTTGGGTGGAGGGAGGGATGAAGGAGGAGATAGAACATAGAGTAGGAGAAGGAATGAGAGCTTTGAGTAGTCTGAGAGAATTATGGAAAGGGGGGGATTTATCACAGAAAGTTAAAATAAGTATGTTTGAAAAAATTTGCGTACCAGCGGTGTTGTATGGGTGTGAAACGTGGGGGTTGAATGCCAGGTCCAGAAAGAAGTTGGAA
>JABUQX010061858.1:55000-57500 GCA_015478945.1 Trachelipus rathkii
ATTATATTATATTATTATTATATATATTATTATATTATTATTATTATTATATTATAATATATATATATATTATTATTATATTATTATATTATTACATATTATTATTATTATTATTATTATATATTATTATTATTATTACATATTATTATTATTATTATTATATTATTATATTTTATATATATATATATTATTATATATATATTATTATTATTATTATATATACATATCGATATATTGATTTTGGACTTACATACATATATTACATATTATTAATTACATATATATATATATATATATATATATATATATATATATGAGAGTATATATATATATATATATATACGTATATATATATATATATATATATATATATATATATATATATATATATATATATATACCTATACCTATACCTATACCTATACCTATACCTATACTTCTGCCCCCGGACCACCTTAATTGGAGGGCCACACTGCTTCCAGGAAGCTGGCCACCGCTCTTGGGCGGTTCCACAGGTCGAGGATAGAGGATACAGAAAAGACGGCACGGGGGGCGTCGAGAGCTGGGCATCTCAGAAGGAGGTGCTCTATTGTATCCTGAGAATTGTGGCATCTGGTGCAAGTGGGGGAGGTGACGTTGTCTAGTTTAAATCTATGTTTATATTGCATGAGTCTCGGGTGGTGACCCGATCTGCACCGAGCGAGGTCCATTTGGCTTCTTCTAGACAGCGTTTCTTCTATTGGGGAGAGTTTTGGGGAGGGGGTATTTAATAAAGTATTATTTGGGCGGTTTTGAAGGTAAGTGTTTGTTAGGTGGGAATGGATATGTGAAGTCCATGGCCTATTGGGAGGGGGCGGGGGAATTATATTATAAGTGTTGTAATAAAATTGTGCAGGTGAGGAAGGGGGGGATTTTAGTCTTTGTCGAGGGGGATTGGAGAGAATTTGGTGACATGAATGGGTTGGGTTACGGGTCTTCTGGTAGAATTGAGTCCCTACCATCTCCAGATGTGTGGAAATGGGGAGGATGGAGGCTTCATCGTGTAAATGTTGGATTGGGGTGGTTTTAGTGCAACCTGTGATAATTCTAAGGGCTGCGTTTTGGGAGATTTGTAGTTTATTTGTGTTTGATTTTGAAATTGCAGGGAACCATGCTGGGGAAGCGTAATTTAAGTTAGTTCTAAGGAGTTGCTTATAGATAGTAGTTAGTGTGTGTTTACTGTCGCTGAAATTGTGTTGGGAAAGGGTTCGGAGGGTGTTTAGTTTTCGTTGAGTTGTGGAAGTGATTTGGTCAATATGGGGGGAAAACGTCATGTGGGTGTCGTATGTAAGTCCTAGTATTTTTGGGGTTTTGTTAAGTGGGAGGGGGTTATTGTTCAGAGTAATTAAGGGATGGAGGGAGGATTGATGTCGGTCGGTGGTTAATAGGGTGATAGAGGACTTAAGGGGGGATGCTGTCATTCTGTTGGTGATTAACCAGTTTTCTAAAGAGTGTAGGTATTCTTGAGTATGTTGTGTGGCTGTGTTTACGTCTGGGTGTTGGGAAATGAGGCTAATGTCGTCTGCATACGTGATTAGTTTGGTGGAGTGGTGGATTGGGGTGGGTAGGTCTGCAGTGAAAAAGTTGAATAAAAATGGAGAGAGAATGGCTCCCTGTGGGACGCCGTTTTGTAATTTGATAGAGTGGGAGAGATTGTTTTTATATAATACTTTTGCAAAACGGTTGGTGATGAAATTGGAAAGCCATTTTTTGTCATTTTTTTCTAAAGGGGAATGGAGGATTTTTTGAATTAGGAGGTGTGTGGGGACGGTGTCAAATGCTTTGTCTATGTCTATTGCTGTGAGTATTGATCTATGGGAAGGTGATTGGTTGAAGCCATTAATGATGTGTTGTGTGAGGGAAGTGAGGGCTGTGGTTGTAGAGTGGTTGCTTTTAAATCCGTGTTGGAAGTCTGGGAGAGGAATAGATTGGGAAATTTTATTTAATATTAATTTCTCTAGTAATTTACTGATGGAACAAAGCAGAGAAATTGGGCGATAGGAGGAAGGGGAGTTGGGGTCTTTTTTTGGTTTGAGTTTAGGGATTATGTATGCTTGTTTCCAGATTGGGGGAATGTAGTTGAGTTGCCAGGATTTATTGAAGATGTCTGTAATTAGGAGGATTGCGTTATCTCCCAGGTGTTTTAAGTGCAGGTTGGATATGGAGTCTGGGCCTGATGCTGTTGAATTTTTGAGGGTTTTAATGGTTTCTGTTATCATGATTGTTGTGAATGGAGGTATGGGGTTGAGATCTAGTTTGAGTTTTCTAAGTTGTTTTTTTGTTTTCCTGTTATCGGGGTGTGTTGGTTTGCGGGAGATCTTAGCGTAATGTTTAGCGAGACTGTCTGATTGTTGTTTAGGGGAGGGGAGGGAGTTGTTAGGTAGAGATGGGGATTCGTGAGATGGTGGGGGGTTGTTTCGTGAATTGTTTAACTTTTTGATAACTTGCCAGGTTTTCTTAT
>JABUQX010061858.1:62500-65000 GCA_015478945.1 Trachelipus rathkii
GATGTACAATAATAAGTTTGTGGGTCGGAAGTAGGAATGTTGGGTTATTTTTGGAACTTGTTAATTCTTGGTACAGCAATTTCAATACCTAGCTCTGATACGCTTACACATTCTTCAAAAATCTGCTGAAATTCTAATGTTGCATTTTCTCTAATGGCTTCAAGTTTAGTTTTAAATAAAGGACTTACGAGATTTGTTCCTGACAGCGACGAATTATATAAAATTAATTTAACCTCTGCACTTTATATTATTAACAGATATGATACTTAAAATTTTTTAGTGTCTAGAAAATTTCGGGGGGGGCCCCTTGGCCCCCCCTGGATACGCCACTGTATATATATATATATATATATATATATATATATATATATATATATATATATATATATATATATATATATATATATATATATATATATATATATATATATATATATATATATATTTATATATATCTATATATATATATATATATATATATATATATATATATATATATATATATATATATATATATATATATATATATATATATATATATATATATATATATATATATATATATATATATATATATATATATATATATATATAAAAGAGTTCTAATAACTAATCTAGTCTTTTCAAGTACAACCATATTTTTTTAATTTATATCCTTTTCCTGTTAGGAAAAAAAATAAAAATAGATGAGAAAATAAATAAACAAATAGATAAATACTAAATAAATAAATAAATAAATAAATAAATAAATAAATAAATAAATAAATAAATAAATAAACATATTAATTAATAGATAAATAAATAAAGTAACCTATAAATAAATATTAAATAAATAAATACATAAATTTGCCAAACAAAAGCTCGTGACTATATTGTATACACCATTTTATTTATAGTAAATTGTTTAATAATATTGATGGATATGTCGAGCAAGCGAAGAAGAAGATCCTGACGTAGATCCTGACGAAGATCCTGACGAAGGTCCTGACGAAAATCCTGACGAAGATCCTGACGAAGATCCTGACGAAGATCTTGACGAAGATCCTGACGAAGATCCTGACGAAGATCCTGACGAAGATCCTGACGAAGATCCTGACGTAGATCCTGACGAAGATCCTGACTCCGTCGAGAGATGAATTTAAAGTTGTCAGAATAATGCAATTCGTGTTGAACCTATTACTTTAAGCTTAAAACGATAGGTTATTTATTATATAAATTAGCTAAAAAGATTTAGAGAACCAAAAATTGCAGGTGAAACTATTTTCAATATTTTTGATTTATTATAGTTGTAGAGGGGGATATTATTTGGCTAATAAGTAATGGTTAGTGGTTGATAGTATTTTAATGGCAAGTAATTGTTATTGGTTGATAGGTTTTAAGCTTAAGTGATAGTTAGTGATGCAATTGTTAATAATTAATGCTCGTACAAGTAATGAGTAATTTTTTTCTGATGATATAAGGGGGGAGGGGGCAATGCTTTAAAGTTTAGGGTAAATATGGTATGTTTGTAGTACGTTCAATTAATGGGTCTTTGTTTGGTCATAAATTAAAATAAAAATAAACATATATTTATTTTTATAATTATAAATTTAAATATCTTTATATAAATATATATTTATTTTTATAATTATAAATTTAAATATCTTTATATAAATATATATTTATTTTTATAGTTATAAATTTAAATATCTTTTTTATAAATTTAAACAAAGAAAAATACATAATAATTTTTATATTTATAAATTTAAATATCTTTGATATAAATTAAAGCAAAGGTAAGCATATATTTGTTTTATAATAATAAATTTAAAAATATTTTTTATCAATTAAAACAAAGAAAAATACATAATTATTTTTACATCAATAAATTTAAATATCTTTTATATAAATTAAAACAATGATAAATGCATATTTATTTTTTTATTTATAAATCTATCTTTAATATAAGATTTTGATAATTTTTTTTATTATTTAATCTTTAAATTTTAACTAATTTTTAGTTTTTCAACAAAATAATTATTTTATTATTTATATTTTATAACTAAGTTAAAAAGTTATAAAAAAGGTAATAAAAGAATTTTTTTTAATTAAATAATGTGAAACTTTTCAAATTAATTATTTATCTAATTAAATGTTTTTTTTAATCATTTATAGTTATAATTCCTAGAATTTAGCTTAAAATTTTTTTTATTGCAAGCGAACTGTTAATTCTTTTTTTAAAGAAAAGCTTGTTATTAGTTAATTTTTATTTTTATTTTTATTTATCTTTCTTTCTTTCTTTCTTTCAACCCTTTCTTTCATTTATTCTTCTTTCTTTCCTTCATTTATTCTTCTTTCTTTCTTTCATTTATTTTTATTTTTCCTTTCTTTTTTTCTTCCTCTCAATCAATCTTTGTTTAATTTATTCATCTTTCTTTTTTTCAACCCTCTCTTTCTTTCATTTATTCTTCTTTCTTTCTTTCATTTATTTTTCTTTTTCTTTCTTTCTTTCTTTCTTTCT
>JABUQX010061858.1:70000-76958 GCA_015478945.1 Trachelipus rathkii
ATATATATAGATATTATATATATATACTATATATATATAAATTATAAATATATATATAATATATAGATATATACAATATATATATATATATGAAGCATAGGGCTCGATAGGTTTACATCCATATCACCAATCACCAAATAAAATATCTCGTAGATGGGACTAGTTCACAGAGAAACTGGCGAATGGAGAGCTTAAGTAACCGAAGAGGAAACAAGAACCAGCGTCCATCTCATACGAAGGCCATACCTGTAAGTATTGCGTTGCTTTTGCAAGCGAAGGATTCTTAAAGATATGACGCAATAATCAAATTGATTGTTCATTGAATGCAATAGCGACTTACCAAAATATGGTACTGCATAATAGAATAAATAAAAAATGTAATTAGATGAAAAGGCAATTGAACAGATTGAATAGAGAACCTCCCCCTTTAGAGAAGGCTTAATTTAACGTGAAGAATTGATTTCACATTAGAATAACGTCCACAATTGTTTTCAGAAGAGGAGAATAAAGACTCGAAGGCGTAGAAGAGAGCATAGGAGTACTTGGAAGTAAAACAGCGAAATGGACAGGGAAGGATGGGCAGCTAGGGTCGAATTCTTATTGAACCAGGTTGTTTTAAGGTGAATAATCTCAAAGGTGTTAAAAGTATGTAGTCGAAACATTGGGTGTGGAAATGGCCTGAAAGTGGAAATGCTTTCAGTTGGTGGTATGAAGGTAAAACTCGGCATACACAATTTTGCAAAAGAAAAATACTCTTGTATGTCGAACGAAATACGCAATGTTAAGTTCTATATATAAAAAAGGCTGGGTCGGGTATCAAGTTTCACTTCAAAATGGAAAATAGAAACAAGGTAAATATTAGACATCATTAACAAATATAGATGAAAAAAGGGTGCATTCCGCGTCCTTGATTAGTGAATCACAATCTTGCATTCCAAGGAAAGGTCGTAACATTTTCAAATGCCTTTGAATCTTGGACGAAAACAAAACAGAACAGAAAAGAATAGGCAGTAAAGACCGAAGCAACGTTAGACCGACGGGAAATGTAATCAAAACAAAAACTGCATAACAGACGATAAGAAAATAAGGAAGACAAGGGATTAATCAATCAATGCTCTAAGTGAGAATAGGTGTCTTAAAACTTCCGAAGGCGCCTTAACGTGATCAGATTTAAGGAAATTAAGGAAGAAAGGGTAATATTTTTCTCTAGGTGAATAGTACTGTACTTAGTAATAAATGTAATTATACTCGCAAAAAAAAAATAGAAGTGAAATATCACATAAAGTACAGAATATAGGATATCTAGCAGACTTTGTATATTCTAACCCAAATAGCGCAAGTGGAAAAAAGTCATTGGGGAAATTCCAAAGAGTGAATTAGAGTACGTGGATAAGATAAACAGAGAAATGAATCACGACTGAGAAGCAAAACAACTCTTGGGACTAGAGGAACAAAAGCTGCAACAATAGTAATGAACTGCTAAAAATGTCACAAAGATACTATGTGCAAGATTCTTTAAAAGGGTAACGTTATTTTCCGATTACCGAATCACGAAAGAAGTAAGTATCTGGGTCGTTGCTAACATGACTCGAACTAGTGAGCTGTTTGAAGGAAGGTGGGTAGGAAAAAATATGAGTTTATATGAGAAACAGAAGGTAAGAGATAAAAGGATATAGAGTGAGAAAGACAGAAAGAGGGAAAGAGAGATTGATTGTTGTGGATTGAAAGTTGAGTATGTTTTGTTGTATAATACGTGTGTAACGTTATAGTTTCTTGTTTCATTAATTGATAAAAATAATAAAGATGACAGAAAAAAGTTGTGAATTTGTTATTTTGTTTCTTGGCAAGTTCGAAGAGAAAAGTGGAATTTATCACCAACTGTGGATTCCTCCGGTTGTAAAGGTATATAACAATAGGAACTAACTGTTCAAAATAATAGAATAAAATTTTAGACTCGCACTGCTCGTGGTTAGCACAAATAACTTGTGAAGCGCGTTGACCGCTAATAACTGACTTTGAAATTCTATAAATTTTTGTAATATGATTTTTAAAGATTTATATAAAGTACGAGTATGTCGCTTTCAATTGTTAGAAAACCTTATAATCAAAGTAGACCAATGAACCGGTATTGAGGAATAGGGACAGAGGGGCATAATTACCTAGAAGCCATGTGATCTTCTTCGAAGTAGTTTCACCTGTCTTGTACCTAACCGTACCAAAAGAACCACCTGGAAAAACCTCGTTAGCCATACGTCACTATTCAAGCCTCGCTCTTTTTTATCTACTAGCGTGCAGATCTAAAGGAAAAAAACCGAAACAGACATTCACTTACTTTCGTTCAGTTTTCTGGGCGATTAACCTAGCACAACACCCTAGTTCAAATAAGTAATTAAAACTCGTACTCCGGTCGAAATTTCTCAAAACCACTTAGAACAATGGTTAACTCACAAACGTATAAGGTAGAAATATGTCATTTGAGACAGAATTGAGAACAGTAACAGTTTAGCGTTTATGCATATGAGATAATTCTTTAAAAATCTGTAGACGAGAGACATTCACAAAGGAGATAACTAAATAAGAAGAAAAAAAATATACCTTCTAGAAGATTAACGTTTCTCAAACATGAGATAAATAAGAACATACCAAAGAGAATTAAATAACATATTGTTCTATCTTTTCGATTTATGAGAATAATGCAATCTGTGGCCTGTTAAGAATATAAAATGAGAAAAGATTGAAAGATTCAAAAGTGAGAAATTGCCAAGAATCATTCTGAGAAAATAATTAAATATACATAAGAATATACAATTTATTAAGAATATATGAACGGCAACAATTCTTAGTCACTAATAATATGAGTTTAATAAATAATAATTGAGATTTTTATGAAAATGAGCAAATATCTATATGTTATTAACAATAAACTTAAATCCGTGCAAAAACCTAACAAATTAATACTTTTAACATCGTAAATCTAAAGTTAAGAGTTTTTAAACTCGTACCTAATATTTTAATACTTGAGTGTATTTTCTGTTAGTTAGTTTGATTTATAGTTGCTTAATACTAAATTAGCTTTTATAGTACATTTACTTACTTACTCGTTAACTTAATTATTTGCCTTAATATTTATTTAGTTGGTATATAGCTTACTTACTTACTCATTAACTTATTTTGTTTTTTTCTTAATAGAAAAGTTTTTTGGGTTTTCTATTTTGAATTTTTTATTGTTTGTATAAAATTCGCTGTCACCCCCCCTTATTCTGGAAGGTTAAATTTGTTACCTTTCTTGTATATATAAAAAAAATGAGTAAAACTAGTGTTGAATTAATCTATTCTAAGATCTATTGAAGTTACATCTGAGAAAATTCTAAGATTTAGATTCTGATGAATAGGTATAATCCCGACTAAATTTTCTTAAAAATCTAGGAATATATACTGTAATCCAAGCTAATTTCTTAAAAAAATCTAGAATAGAATGATACTAATCCAGAGACTAATTTTCTTAAAATTTAGGACGATCGTCAAACTTAATCCAGTCTAGTATTTTTGCCTAATCCACTAAATTGTTTCTAAACTAAGAAAAATTTTTTAGTACAGACGCGAACGAAATGTACTTTCATAAACATAATCTTAAACATTAAAATAATCCTTCTTAGGACCAGCAGAAAGAAAGAATTCATTCTACAAAAACCAATTTTTTTCTTAAATCTAGGAATATACAAGGTATATACAAAATTGGGATGAGCTAGAACTAGTAACCAGGAGGCAAATACCAAGTTTTCCCTCCACGGACTGTGGTGTTCAAATCCCAATTTCGACAGGTGGAGGCGGACAGGATCTTCGCTGTAGGTCATCCGTTTGTCACTTGCCTCATGCTGTCTGCCTGTAAAGCTTGTTCCTTATCTCGTTTGGAACTTCTTGTAACTCGGGGTGTAGAATCTCTAGGACCAGTGAACAGATTATGGGGCCGGTAAGACGGGTCCTGTTTTCTGTTATCTGGGATGAATTCCTTAGGAGATGAATCTACGACCGAGGGAATGGGAAAACGGCCATCTTTCACTGGGGAAATTGGAGATTTCCACAGGGGAATTTGTTCTTGGAGGGGTTTCACCATAGGCTCCATACACCTCACCTTCGATGTCGATGTTGCTGTGGCCTCCTGAAAAGTTTCATGAACAGGCGTTCTTAGGAAATCTCTTGCTGAAGTGGGAAATAAAGAATGTCGAAACTCTTTTCTCCGCACCGCAGGGTTGGAGGAGTCTTTGGGAAGCAATCTTTGAGTGGAACACTTAATTCAGCTGCCTGGTCAACGCGCCTCTCGCGATTACATCGCTGTATCTCTTCTTTCTACTGGGGAATCTCATCGCATAAATCTTCTTATCTTCCACGGTTAACTTTCCTCTACGCGGCTCCAGCCGGGTCGGTTGTTGCACTGGATCGAGGCTCCAAAAAATTACACTCGGGTACGGCTGAGGTGGGAGGAAATTAGAGGTAAGAGCAGTAGTATTCTTGCCTGAGATTTGAGGGACAGATGGATGGGAGTTGGAAAGTAGCTGTGTCCGGCTGAATTGTGATGGGCGTTATGGAATTTGGAAAAGAATATTGGGAGAAGACATTTGATACAAATAATAGGAAGAGAGGCGAAGTCTTCCACATCAAATCTAACATTACTTCATACTTCTTCATCGGTTCTATCATACTAACACCAATAACAAACTAATCATCAACTAGTTATCATGCCTCTATATCCTCTCATATCTTCATCTCATCAGTCAATATACAATATAATAAAATACTCAGAAGGGGACTCAGAGCAAGGGAATTCGCTTCAATGCTGTTGTCTATATCTCAATATCTGCTCCCTTTTTGTACTCTAAATAGAGCAACATTTATACCAACCGGCTGGGGAATTCACAAATAATCATTAACAATTCAAAAGTAAAGTGTGAACTACGGTCGAACTTCTTCCTGCGGGGAAATCACCTGATGGCGTGTCCACAATGGACTGGGAAGTAATCAGAGCCGACTCTAAAAGCAAAATACACCATCAGTTTATTAAAGCGTAACACCACACATATAAAAATCGGACAATATATGGCCCTTCAAACTAGGCACATAACTTCGAACATGGGGCGGTTTAACTGCTCTTATGAAGACGTAATCTCCTATTTTGAAACGTCTCTTTGCATGCGACACCTTATATATGTTGATCTGCTGCCAAAAGTTTTTGTGAAGTTTACCGACATAGATCTAAGGACTTCTCTAACTACCGAAATACTACTAAAATGATAAATATCATCCTCAATCGAGACTCATATGTACGATAATCCACAATTTCAAATTCGTAAAAAAGATCTACAAGTTTCAACAGGTACTTATTCACAAAATGGTGATATCAATAATAAGGCATCTCGTAAAGAAACAGCTTAGTACCCATCAAGCAGAAAAGTGAAGAAGAAGACCGCTTTAAAATAGTAGATCAAGATATAATACAACGGAAAATATCCGATAGCAGAATTAATGAGGCAAACAGCTCAGGATATACAACGCGACGGTCCCTCGAGAATAGAATTAGAAGACAATGTCACCCGCAACCTCGCCAGCAAAAGAATTCAAACCTACATCACAGAACAATTTAATCCATCGTTCTACGACACCATTTGGAAGGCAATTGTCAACCGGGCAAATCTCATCTATCTCCCACTATCTACCCACGCACCCTCTCACCATACAGCCTTTACAATCACATCGGCTGCAAGGTAAAATTCACAGCAAAAATAGAAAACAAAGACCACAGCAAAGGGCTGAAAGGCGCACGTGTATAGAACCTACATATTGAGCACATCTATAAGGCAATTGCTCTAGGCACCCTTCTTCACTCTTCTAGAGTCTCCAAAGCACTAACAACTCAACACTCAGCCCGTGTTAGAACGTCGCGCACGAATACTAAAGATGGTATTGCTCCAGATCCTGACACAGAGGCCAATTTAAACCCAAATAACTATATCAAACATGAACGGTCAGTGAGAAAGGTGTGTACGCAATTGGCCAGCGATTGATGCGTTTCTATTGCAACCGGGGTCTAGCAGGCCCTTAGTTCTTAGCGCAATGGATACACATGACTACAGTATTCCTTACCAACTTTGAATACCAGGGAAATGTACTTTTCTTCTACCCTTTTTCCAGTTCTTTGTTGACCTACGTGTCCGCTACCAACTAACTCGGTACAACAATTATTCTATCACCATGTAAATCATTCTGACTCCACACCCCATTTTTAACTTCATTCTTGTAATTTTTTAATAATTGTCACATTTACTAATCTCTTCAGAGATTCATCAAGTTAATTGTTTTCCTACTCGGGGACATTTCTCTTGTTCTTTGATGAAATTTTCCCGACTCAAAGCGAAATCTATTCGAGGGAACTTTTCTGTTCTTTCTACTTCCTTAACCAGGAACACATTAGATGCCGATGCCTACTCAGATAGTCTGGGGCAACATTATGCTTCCATTAATAATACACATATAAAGAAGTGAGTATAGAAGAAAACTGAATATTACTAAGAGATAATCCATCCTACGCTAACGCGACCAAGAAATATGCTGCTTAGTATCTCTGAAAAATAAACAGAGGGATCCGTTTAGTTAGAGTCATGTGGATAAAGAGATAGAACGAACCTTTATACCGTAAGATGATGGTTCTTAAAACTTCTGCAAAACAGAACACCAACGACTTAAAACAATTCCTTTAATCAGATCGTATTCTAGTTGAAACTCACTAGCCCCTAAAGAGTGTCCGACACGAAGAGAGATAGGAGCATCTCTTTGCCCTTCATCTGTTACAGATTTAGCGTAAATACAACCACTCCTCCGATTCCGTAGTTACTGCGTCTGTGTTCACGAGAAACTCTTGCTAGATAATTAACGGGAAATAAGTTAAGAAAGAATAGAGACAAGA
>JABUQX010061859.1:0-22500 GCA_015478945.1 Trachelipus rathkii
GATGGCGCTTCGTTCATTTTCTTACTCCGTTTGAACGTTTTCGCATTTATCATTGAAACGCAGCGTTTTTCATTACGCCGCTTCAATATATAACCTTATATAATTTATATATATATACTATATGTATATATATATATATATATACATACATATGCTACATATATATATATATACTTTCTCTTATAACATATATATATATATATACTTATATATATATCATATATATATATATATATAATAATATCTATATATATATATATATCCGGAGCACTGAGATGAAACCATACTATTCTCTACAGCAGTGGTTTCAAACTGGGGGGTGCGTCTAGAATTGGCGGGGTGTGCGCGACAGCCCGTGAAGAAAAAACCCCGAAATTTATTTTTTTAGCAATTTTTAACTGAAATGGAAAAATTCAGCTTTGAAATATAAATATATATATATATATATATATATATATACATATACATATATAATATATATATATATATATATAACATACTGCTATGTAACTAACTGCTATATATATATATATATATATATATATACTGAAAGGATAGGGGTGCATGGAATTTATTTTTTCCTTCTAGGGGGTGCACTACTAAAAAGTTTGGAGACCGCTGCTCTACAGTACACTGCGGCGGTGCCCAGCCCGTAGCTCGCGAGCAACGTGTTGCTCACGTATCGTTTTAATGTGGCTTGCGCATTAAGATTCATCATGTTTATTAAAAATAAAATAGTTTATTTAAAATAGTTTGGCACCCTATATCTCTTCAAAACTTCTCCCTTCTTCAAAAATGCTTCTACAGATGAAGAACTTAAAATTTTGGAATCTTTATATATAAAAACACTTAAATCTACACTTAACATCCATAAGACTTCTTTGGCACTCCTGATTGCCTGAACTATCTATCTTCTTTTCTCTCTCTTTCCTTTCTTTCCTTTTATTTATTTCTTGTTTATTTATTTATTTATTATCTTTTATTCCTAATATTACACAAACTTACTTCTGAGTTTGAACTCTTTTTACATTTCACACAAAAGTTTTTGTTGATAGTTTTATATTTATCAATTATTTTAATTTAGTTCATCAAATCGCTTGTTGATAATACATTTAATTTATTTAAGGTACTGAAGTGAAGTGTATTGTAATAATACAGAGAGCACGTTTACCATAGAATGAATTTTATTTTATTTTGGAAACATTAGTACAATCACGTTCCCTAAGAACTCTCAATTTCTGATATATATATATATATATATATATATATATATCATTATATATATATAAATATATATATATATATATATATATATATATATATATATATATATATATATATATATATATATATATATAAATATATTTCACAGTATAAATATAGACCGTTTTTGTTTTTGTTATTTGTGCTCGGTATGAAATCCTTACACAGTTTCAGCACGAGTTTCCCTGCAAAAACGAACATGATTTCTTACGTGTTTTACTTTTGTTTACAAACTATTGGAATCAGATGTTGAGATGGAGCCACTCAATTTGGGATAAGCAGAAATAAAATAGATGATTGTCTTATATTACAAATAATTAATCAACTATTGTGATGGAGTTTATCGATTTGGAAGAAATTAGATTTAAAGCTGATTTTATTGAAAATATTCATTAATTCAAACTGGCTTTCCACGCCGCTTTTTTCTGTAAATATATTTTTGCAAGAAGGTGCTAAATTCAGCAAGCACAGGAAATAGCAATCTTATAGAATTAAGGAAATTCCTTACGTTTGGTAAGCATTTCTTACGATTTTGTTAGTTAAGTTTGACAAAAACGAACGCAAACTAGAGCATTTCTTTACGTTTCTTTAGCACAAATGCAAAAACTTGAAAACACCTATGTTAACATACAGTAGGAGTCAGATAGATACGGAAATTATTAGACAAATTTGCGCGTGCTAATATATATATATATATAATATATATATATATAACATATACTCTTAATATATATATACTATATATAATATATATAGCAACCAATAATAACCACTTTACTATATCACATATATATATATATATATATATAATATATGCTGCTGCTGCTGCCTATCTTCAACATAATATGTAACTTAATATAGTAGCCTTATATATATATGCTGCTATGTAACCATATATATATATTATATATACACGCATATACTCTATATCTTATAATATATCATATTAAAAATTAAAAAAAAAGAAATTCGAAACTTTAATTTTAATTTCTAGAAGGGTGAAGCTGCGTTTCTCGAGAAGTCGTCCAGAGTTATTGACGAAAATTTTCCATTCTCTTCTAGATCACACGATGGCCAAGGGGCCCAGAAACCCCTTCTATCAAGATCATGTATTCGCGAATGGTGGTGATAAGCTCAAAACCATTCAACTACCAACACCATCCGGCACCAATGAGGGACATGGTATTATACTGTGTATATGTATATATATATATATATATATATATATATATATATATATATATATATATATATATATATATATATAACATAACATATATATATATATATATATATATATATATATATATATATATATATATAACAACATATATATCGAAATCAATTTGAAGACGCAAAATGTGTGGTGTCGGTAAAGGTAATACGGCAAAGAGATTTTACCAATACTACTACTCTCAAAATTTCCGATACCGATACCATGGTAGATGCCGATACCTCAAAAATCGACAGATACCACCGATATATATATGTATACTTGTATATATATATCATATATATAACATATATAACCTTATATATATATATACTAACAACAGCCATATTTGTATACAAATACTCTTAAGCTTACCTCCAAGTGCTCTAAATGTTTATTGGTAAAACTTTAAACTTAAAAGTATTTCACTCTGCTGGAATTCGAACTTGGACTCTAGCAGATGTACGTGCAAGTGTTTGACCACCAGACGATGAACTAAAGGAAACCCGCCAGTTTTCCTCTGAAAGCAATTTAAGGCTTCCCAGAAGGAGTGAGGCATGTCTAAGACATCTAACCTCCGGCAGGCTTTCCGTTCACACGGGGAGGCCTGCCATATATAATAATAATAATAATAATAATAAATAATAAACTAATAATAATAATAATAATAATAATAATAATAATAATAATAATAATAATAATAATAATAATAATAATAATAATAATAATAATAATAATAATAATAATAATAATAATAATAATAATAATAATAATAATAATAATAATAATATAATAATAATAATAATAATAATAATAATAATAATAATAATAATAAATGTAATAATGAAAATTATTATTTGTTGTATTATTATTATTATTATTATTATTGTATTATTATTATTAACCATACATGCATAACCCAATAATATCCATATCCATGTATCATTGTGTGTGCCATGTATTGTATTGTGTTATTATTATTATTAATATTTTTATTTTTAATATTATTATTAAATCATAAGTTTACAAAAAAATTCTTAATACTAAAAGAACACCTTAACCCTATAGAAAAACCAGCGGTTCAGATGCAGCTCACATAGGCTCCTTCACTATCCTACATATCTTGTACAGTTTGGGCAGTCCACAAAGCCTATTAGGTAGGCATATTATGACTCAATAGTTAGGCTCAAAAAATTTTTAAATTTACCTAAATGCTCAGTATAAATGTATTATTTGTATAAAATAAGTATAGCCTATTTGCCATTAAAAATTACATTATATGAACGAGTAAATATACAAGTCTTTTATTAAAAACACTAAAAAAGATGGAGATTCGTGTTCCACCCGTTCATTCGACATTTGCCAAATATGCAGGAGGACTGGCAACTATTTACATACAATGTAAACAGGTCCCTGTAAGAACACATTATAATTATATGAACGAGATTTGTTATTTTAACGGTGTATAAAATCGATCTTTTTGAATGAAATTTTGTTTTTGAATGCATTGCAGGCATTTCTGTGTGAACGTGCTTCTACAAGAGAGATATCTGTAAAATTTTCGAAGGGTTGCTTGAATGCCAACGTATAATACATAAGCAGAATACGATGATATGATGTTTGCATACGATGTCTGCGATGGAAATTCCAGTGCTACCGCTGCAAATATCGCCGTAGATTTCCCAATAGGCGAAATCTGGGTTAAAAAGTGTTTGAAAGAGTGTACAACGCCTTGCGGAATAGTTCCTAGTGCTCACATGGCAACCAAACGGGCAAATAATCATCATGCGAGGGATGAATAGAATATTTTTCGGATGGTGAACCGCTGTTCTCCAACCAACATATGTCGAATAAGCCTGCGTGTAGAAGTTTCACATAGTACAGTGAATCGAACATTATATCCCTTTGTCTTACATCCTTTTCACTATTAGCGTGTTCAACATCTGCATCCGGGAGATGCTATTTTGCGACAACACTTTTGCTAATGGATACAGAATCAACGCCGAGTAATATCATTCATACTATTCTACCGATTGGGCAAGCTTGGCCCGCAATGGTTTAACGAACATTGGAAACAGTCATTACTGGGCTGAAGAGAATCCACATGTCCCACAAGTAATGCCGTTCACCAGTTCGTCATTCGATGTTTTTGCAGTTATGTATTGTACCGAATCGTCGTATACTAGCATAACTATTTATAATATATATATATATTCTATATATTTCACACATAAATCTAGATATAATATATATATATATATATTATAATATATATATAATATATATATATATATATACTGATGTAATATATATATTATATATATATATATATATTCTTCATTCCAATATATCTATATATTTCACACAAAATATATATATAAGGTCGAAATTTACTTTTAATTATTTATATATAAATCATATTTCTTATTTTTTTATGCTTATAGAACCACTGTAATTATTATTAATTATTATTATTATTGATTATTAAGTCTTTTTTTTTTTTTTTTTTTTTTTTTTCTTTTTTATTTTTTTTTTTTTTTTTTTTTTTTTTTTTTGTTTTTTTTTTTTTTTTTTTTTTTTTTTTTTTTTTCTTTTTTTTTTTTTTTAATTATTATATTTTTTATTATTATGATTATTATAGTTATTAGATTTACCGATATTATTAGTTCATTTTATTATTTTATTAAAAAATCCATAAATAATTGTAAATCTTAAAATCGGTCCATTATTATTTATTTATTTATTATTATTATTAGTATTAGTAAGTAAGTAGTAGTAGTAGTTAGTCCAGTAGTAGTAGTTAGTAGTAGTCAGGTGAGTAGTAAGTAGTAGCAGTGTGCGAGAAAGGGAAAGAAAAAAGTGAAACAAAATGTTAAATACTAAACTTTTAAAAAAAATTATAAAAGCTCGTGAGAATTTGATCACTAAAGTTGACCAACCTTGACTTAAGACATTAAGTCTGTCAATATGTATGTATGTATGTATGTATGTATGTATAGTATGGTATGTATGTATGTATGTATGTATGATGTATGTTGTTAATGTATGTATGTATGTATGTATGTATGTATGTATGTATGTATGTATGTATGTATGTATGTATGTATGTATGTATGTATGTATGTATGTATGTATGTATGTATGTATGTATGTATTGTTTGTATTTGTCTTTGTATGTGTCTCTGTGTTCCATTTTCGTTCTCACATATTCGAGAACATTTCTTTTTCCAAAATCTCAAAAAATTCTTTTTCGATTGTGTTTTTTTTTTTCACTTCTTTGAGTGGGGGGGGGGGAGTAGGAGAAATATAGGGAGAGTATGGGGGAGTTAAGGGAAGAAAAAAAAACGATCCTGAGGGGAACTTAAAGAAAAAAATGTAATTAGAAAATAAAAAAAAAAAAGGATAATGGAAAAATGAAGTTAATTTACAAGTAGAAAAGAGAGATGAAAAAAATGAGAATTAACTTTTTAAAAAGTTGAGTGAATTTTAAGAATGATATTAAAGTTAAAAAAAAAAAAACTCAATAATTTAAGAATGATCTTAAAATATTAAGAAAAATTCTTAGTAATTTAAGAGTGAGAGAAAAATTATATTTTAAAATGAATGACTTTAGGTAAGTTTTAACGATTTAATTCTGTTTCATTTGAATTTCAGCTAATATATATATATATATTATATATATATATATCTATATATATATTATATATATATTATATATAATATTATTATATTATATATATATTATATATAATATATATATATAATTATATATATATATATATATATAATTATAATATACATATTAAGTGATAGAGCGAAACTCAATTATTGTATAACGCGCGGTTGCGGTTTTATTGCGGCTCTTAAATTTTTCAACATCTGCGGTTGCGGTGCGGATGTACAATCAGAAACAAAATTTAGCAATGCTTTGTTTAATACTATTACTATTACTGCGAGTAGTAGGTGCACACTTTGGTCGAAGTCATTTTATTTTGGTTAGAGTTTAATCCTATTGCTTTGAAATTTCTATATGTGTTAGCTTATGTCGTAATCTCATTGTATGCCAAATTTTCGTGTCCGTAGCCCCCCTCTCTAAGTGGGTGTTGCCTCTTAAAGATAGCTCTCGCTACGCCCCAGTACTGCCTTGGAAAAGCCCTTTCCCTTTTACCAATTATTTGAATTCTCTCTCTCCTCTCTCTCTCTCTCCTCTTCCCTCTCCTGTCCTCTCTTCTCTCTCTCTCTCTCTCTCTCTCTCTCTCTCTCTCTCTCCTCTCTCTCTCTCTCTCTCTCTTTATATATATTATATAGTATATATATATATATATATATATATATATATACTATACTATATATAATATATATATATATAAATCATATATATATATATATATAATATAATATATATATATATATATATATATATGTATATAGGTACACGATTTGTAAGCACAACACACGCTGAGTCAAAAAGAAACACTAAATTACACTTGCATAACAGGATCGGCACTGCGTGAGCGACAGTGCTTTCTCTACCTAGCGTGCGGCTTCTTATCTCGGACATGTGCGCAGCAGCCAAACAATCCGTCCGCTGGACTGTGAAGCGCACAGTTCCCACACAGAATTTTTTGCTTTTTTTTTTCATGAACTAGAGATGAAATCAATAATATTACCATAATATCGAGTGAAAGTAGAGGGTGTTGCAATTTCGCAGTGCCTATGCACGAGACCCGCCTATATATATATATATATATAATATATATATATATAATATTTATGATAATAAGACTATATTAAATATAGAATGAAATTTTTAAAGATTATTTTTTATATATATATAATATATATATTATATATATATATATATATAATATATATATATATATTATATATATTATATATATATATAATATATATATATTAATATTATTATATTATATATATATATATATATATATCTCTTTTGAAAAAGATTAGAGGCCTACACCACCCCCCCCACGTAGTGCTGGGAAAAGTAAAGAAAAAAAAGTCCAAATCAAAGGCAGACATGACCCTAATTTAGTGATGGAGTGAAGCTGATTTTTGCATAACCGCGGTTGCGTTTTTTTTGTTTTGGCGGTTCCTAAATTTTTCAACAATCGCGGTTGCGGTTTTTTGTGGTTCTTAAATTTTATTATTATTATTATTATATTAATTATTATTCAAATTATTATTTATTATCCTTTATTATTATTATTATTTTATTATTATTATTATTATTATTAATTATTATTATTATAACCTTGAAAATTTATAAATTTCTGGTCGTCGTTTAATGTGTAATTTAGCCTCTGTTTACAAAAGTTACCAGGGTGCGGGACGGGGACCGCATGCACAATGAACAACTATCTCCACTTTCCACATCCTCCGCCCTGGTGAACTGAAAGTATCCGACAAAGATGCCTTCTTTAGATATTCGTGTGTTGTAATTGAATTTTAGAAGTGAAAGTTAGATTTAAGGAATAACATATTTTCCGCATTTTCTCCTTTTACATCTCATCCTTTTCTCGTCATAAAATAATCCAGCACCGCTGAAAGTCGTTCGCGTTGGTTAACTATTAGATGGGCATGACAAATATTTTTTAGCCATCATCTTCAATTCCTATGAAGCTGATGTTCGATTCCCTCTCCACAAAATTAGAGGACCATCATCGGGATCAATCCTTTTTTCATCCAAAACACTTTCATTAAACTCTATTTCTGCATCATCATCACTACTTGATGTTAAATGAGCATTCATGGTTTCAAGCAGAGTTTTTGGCTTGGATGTTGAAAGTTGCTTTATTTTCTGCAGTTTAAATTCTTTAAGGATGTCCTGTTAATTAGATATTTCTTTTTCCATATTCTGAGAAAGTTCCTTACATGTTTTTGTTATTTCTTACTGAACTTCCTTCAAAACATTAGAAGTTTGTAAAAAAAATTTCTTATATATCGAGCATCTAGATACGTTACGAGGAATACAAGAAATTTCTTTACAAATTATCAAATCTTTGAGTTAACTCTGAATTTACTGTTTGTACAGCTGATTTAATTTCTTCTTCAGCCTAAATATCTAAGGTCTGATGAAGAGTTTTTAACGACACAATAAATGGAATTACTTGTGATATAGAGGAAGAATGAAAGCTTAACTTTTTAGTAATCTCTTCAAATACTCCATATGGTAATACATTTTTCATATTAGTATAAAATCCGAAGTAATTAGTAACCTGTCTTATCTAGGAAGTATTTGAGGAGTAAAGACAAACCGAAATCCTTGTTTCATATAATAAAGCGAAAGAGAGAGAGAGAGAGAGAGACAGAGAGAGAGAGAAGAGAGAGAAGAGAGAGAGAGAGAGAGAGAGATAGGATAGAGAGAAGAGAGAGAGGAGAGAGAGAGCAGAGAGAGAGAGAGAGAGAGAGAGAGTTTTGATAGCATAAAAAGTATTTTTAAATAGATAACTTCCTGACAACCGCAGTTGCGGTGTGAAGACCTGAGCAACAACCACGGTTGCGGTTGCAGTTGCGGTTGTGTAAACCAGTGACAACCACTGTTGTGGTTGCAGTTGTGGTTGTCAAAATATGTGCGGTTGTTCTGCATTTGCGGTTGCGGTTGCGGTTATTCGATCCATCCTACCCTATACACTTTGCTTAAAGTATGAAAATAAAAAAGAAAGTGGGGAAAAAGCAAAACGTTTCATACTTATTAGGAGAATGCATTAAGGAATGAGAAGAACGGTTAATGATGGAGTTCGTAGAGTCCCCCCGGAAAAAAAAGAGGATGGAAAATTTAAGCCCCCCCGCAAATTTTTTGATGAGATCAGAGATTTTCACAGTAGCACTGTTGTTATAGTATTCGCATGATGATGCAATAACAGTTTGATGGCAATGAAAGAAATTGCAGACAGTAGTGAGGAATTAAAAAATGGTCAATACAAGTGAGAAGTCTTTCGTAGTGTGCCCGAAATGAGAGAGTTTTAAGAATCAAAACTTTTTGCCGCAGACCTTTTTCGACTCTTATGTTTGTGTATTACAATGAAAAGAATGAATGAAAGAAGATAAAGAGACGATATAGGAAGAAGAAGAAAAAGAAATAGAATATAAAAAGAGATAAAGAAGATAATAGAAGATAAATAAGAAAAGAAAACAAAGAAAAAGAAGCAAAGAAGATCAAGAATGAAAGTTGTTTGTTTCAAATCATTTCGATAAATAGAAAGACAAAAATTATGCAAAAGACGGTGACTAAATGGCTTTTGAGAGACGTCCCTGTTTCAAAACAGACTAAGAAAGTAAATTTTGATATTCGAAGATTGAATAGTTTTTGCCAGGAAAGGCGAAAGTTCAAAGCACAAGTTTTGAACCCCACAGGAAAAATACTTTAAGGACTAAAGAATTAAACTCAAAGTGAAACCGGAGTCCATATTTAAGGTAGACCAATAAAATGTTAGGATAAAGTGAATTGGGGAGAAGTTGGAGAAGGCCAAGACGACTTTGCTTTTAGATGTCCAAACTCCCACGAAGTTCTGGTTTAGAAGAAGCTCTCTCTCTCTCTTCTCATCTCTCTCTTCTCCTCTCTCTCTCTCCTCTCTCTCTCTCTCTCTCTCCTCTCTCTCTCATCTCTCTCTCTCTCTCACTCCTCTCTCTTCTGTCCTTCGCTCTCTCTCTCAGCTCGTCTTCGTCTTTGAGTTCTGTCTCTTCCTCTCCTCTTCTCTCTCTCCCCCCCCTCCCCCTCTCTCCCACAACAATCGTTATTCGTAATTTAGGTACGTTATGTTAAATATTACTATGACAATGTGAAAATAACACTGATTTGTTAGAGAAATGATGAGTTTTGTAAGATATTACTGTGTACTGACGATGTGTGTTAGAAACGTGAGTCTAGGTTAATTTTTGTTGAGAAATGTTAGGTTTGCCCTAGAATTTTTGCTAATGTCTAACGATTATTCATAGGTCAAATGATGTTATAATCGAAAACGTGTGACACTTTGATGAAGACATAGTGTCAATTCATAGTTCAAGAATGTTGGTATCTTTGATAGATTGGTAACTTTGTTAAGGATTTTGTTAGGTAATACGGCTTTACCTGTTGCTGATATGCACGAAAAGTGGGAACATATCGAGTATTTTGACCTGTTAGCTACTTTTACCTTTGATAAGTAGGGAATTTTCCGGATGTTAGCTGATTATTCATACGCGAGGTATGTTAGGTTTTGCATTTGTACATTATATGCTAGTTAGGTTATGATATGTTAGGTTTATTGATGCTGAAACTTTGTTTGTTAAGCATATATTCGTAAGTCAGTATATAAAGAACTTATTTTTTATGTTATGTTTTATCCAAAAATGATACTCGAAATATGACTTGAATCAATAGTTTTCAATATATCACAGGCGGGTGGGATGGGTAGGGGAATGCAGGGATGGGTTGGTTTGATTTACTGATTTACTGCTTTAAAATCAGTAGCAACTATTACGGTTTACTGTGATATTTTTATCAAAGAACTATTTTTATGTTTATGTCAGGATAAAAATTTTGTAATTTTTTGTTATGTTTGTTAAAATTTGTTATGTTTGCAATATTCGCCTTGGGGATTCTGATATTTAGACGAGGTTATGATTGAATTTTTTGTTTAAATATTACGAAGTTGATGTACAACATTTGTTACGTCAGCAATATTCTTTGGCAGTATGATGATTAGACAGGTTTTTGATTTTAAACTTTTTTTTTAAATAATACGATGTTAATGTAAAATTAAACATTGATATGTTAGGGATATGCTTGAAAAAGTGTGAATAGGGTTACGTTCGTACGATGTGTTAGGTACTTTACTGCTGTGTAAAGTGCGGAAGTTTGTTAATGTTAGTGGTTATCTCGTAGTAAGGTGTGCTTGGTTTGTCGTTGTACATCATATTCTATAGTTCGGTTATGTTATGTTAGCTTTTTTAATGTGGAAACTTTGTCACGTTAGCATACTTTCGTTCTGCTCTGCATGATAATTAACCAATGTTTATGATAAATTCTTTGTTAAATATTACTATGAATGATTAACGTTAATATGTTAGAGATATGTTTGGTAACGTATGAATAGGTTCGTTTTGTATCGCAAGTCAGTTTACTTACCAGGTGTTAGTGTGGAACTTTTTTAATGTCTAACAGTTTATTCTGCTTAAGTTGTGTTAGATTCGTCGTTGGGTACATTATTTTCTTGGTTCTGGTAATGCATGTTAGGCTTTTATTAATGTGAAAACAATGTACGTTAGCATTATATTCGTTGGTTAGTGTCTAAAGAACTTATCTTTGTATATGTTATTGTTGTTGTTGTTGTTGTCGAACGGAGAATATATATCCCTTTTGAACTGATATGGTTCATTTGTACGGTACGTCGTATTCTTGTTTACATTCTTCTGGATTGATTGAAAGAAAGAATCTCATTACATTTTAGGGATGTTTATATAAACCTATTTTTCCTTCAGTAGGATAGTTTTTTCGCAGTGTTGATACGATGACATCTCCCGCATCTCTACGCTTGTTGTTGATTTCTTCACGAGGAGTTTCGTTATTCCACGATGTGTCATTTATATATTTAAATCGTAAACCGAATGGCGACTGCTACTTTGCTTGTATTCCTGCCCGAGGGTCAAATATAATAAGTATTACATCACTTTATGTTAATTGTTAAAGTTTATTCGTGTGTAGTTGTGTGGTTTGTCTTTGTAAATTATTTTCTTAGTTCATGTTTACGCTATGTTAATTTTATTGATGTGGAAACTTTATTAGTTTAGAGTATATTCGTTGATTAGTATAATTAACGCAAGTTGTGATAAATTTTAGTTAAATGTTACTGTGTTCAGTGTAAGATTAACGTTATAATGTTAGAGCATAATGCTTGAAAAGCTAAATAGGTTTACGTTTTGCATACATGTTTAGTCTGCTTATTACTGGGTGTTTAAGTGTCGGAACTTTGTTTAATGTTAACAGTTTTATTTGTGTAAGTTGTGTTGTTTGTCTTTGTACAATTATCTTTCTTAGTTCAGTTACGCTATGTTCACGCTTTTTTGGATGTGGAACTTTATTATTAGAGTATATGTTGATCATCAGTATGATTATCTGGACAAGGTTATGATACATTTTAGTTAAATGTTACTGTGTTCAGTGTAAGATTTACGTTAATATGTTAGAGTTATGCTTGAAAAAGTAACTTTGTTAACGTTTTGCATTTCATGTTAGTTGCTTTACTGGTGTTAAGTGTGGAACTTTGTTAATGTTAACAGTTTATTCGTGTTTAAGGTGTGATAGGTTTGTCTTTGTACATTATTTTCTTAGTTCATGTAACGATATGTTAGCTTTATTAATGTGGAAACTTTGTTACGTTAGCATACTTTCGCTGCTCTGTATGATAATTAACCAATGTTGTGATAAATTTTAGTTAAATATTACCATGTTAGTGTAAATTAACGTCGTTATGTTAGAGATAGCTGAAAAGTACGGAAAGTTACGTAATTATGCATGCTATGCTTAGTTACTTTAACATGGTGTTTAAGTGCGGTACTTTTGTTAATGTTGACTGCTTTATTCCTGCTTAAGCATGTGTTAAGGTTTGTTGTTTGTACATTTATTTTCTTTAGTTCAGCTTTGAATGCTAGTTAGCTTTATTAAATGTGAAAACGTTAGAGTATACCTCATTGTCTGTATGCATAATTACACACGGTTATGGTAAATTTTTGTTAAATATTACAGTCTTAATGTAAAATAACAGCGATATGTTAGAAAAGTGTAAGTAGGTTACGTCTTTGTATGCTATATTAGTTACTTTACTGTTGTTAAGTGTGGAACTTTGTTAACGTTACCAGTTTATTCCTGTTTAAGATGTGCTAAGTTTGTCGTTGTGGGTTATATTCATAGTTCAGATGATACTAAGTAAGCTTTATTAATGTGAAAACTTTGTTACGTCAGCATATATTGTTTGATCTTTGTATAAAGAACTTGATTTTATGTTATGTTTATCCAAAATGATACTCAAAATGTGACTTGAATCAATAGATCAATAGTTCAAGGATGGACAGGTGGGTGGGTGGATGGTGGTTTGATTTACTGATTTACTGATTTAGGGTATGTAAAACGTTACAATTTTAGTAGAAATTTGACCTTAATCAATAGATCAATAGATCACAGATGGTCAGGAGGGAGGTTGGATAGTGGTTTGATTTAGTGATTTACTGCTTTAGGGTATGTAAAACGTTACAATTTTAGTAAAAAATATGACCTTAATCAATAGATCAATAGATCACAGATGGTCAGGAGGGAGGTTGGATAGTGGTTTGATTTAGTGATTTACTGCTTAGGGTATGTAAAACGTACAATTTTAGTAAAAATCTGACCTTGAATCATAGATCAATAGATCAAGATGGGTACCAGGAGGGAGGCTAGATATGGTTTGGATTTAGTGATTTTAACTGCTTTAGGGTATGTAAAACGTTACAATTTTAGTAAAAAAATTGGACCTTAATCAATTATCATAGATCAGAGATGTCAGAGGAGGTTGCGATAGTGGTTGATTTAGTGTATTTCTGCTTTAGGGTATGTAAAACGTTCACAATTTAAGTAAGCAAATATGACTTGAATCAAATAGATCAATAGATCACAGATGGTCAGGAGGGAGGTTGGATAGTGGTTTGATTTAGTGATTTACTGCTTTAGGGTATGTAAAACGTTACAATTTTAGTAAAAATTTGACCTTAATCAATAGATCAATAGATCACAGATGGTCAGGAGGGAGGTTGGATAGTGGTTTGATTTAGTGGATTTTACTGCTTTAGGGTAGTAAAAAACGCTAAAATTTGTAAGTTATAATCATAAAAAGTGTAAGAAATTTTTATTCTATTTATTTATTTATTTATTGATTCAATTCTTTATTGATTTATCTGCAACCACTGTTTTATACCTTTAAAGCTCTTTAAAATATGCAAAACCTAAACATTGTTGTTATAACGAATGTTTATTAATTCTTGGCACGCCGCAGTGACCTCGCAGCACGGTGCCACTCCAACTCTGAATTCCTTCTCCTACTCTCCTTCCTCCCCAACTCCTACCTCCTTCCCTCCTCCTCCTTTCTCTTCATCCTTTCTTCTTCTTCTTCCTTCCTCTCTTTTGCATTTCCAACGCATTTCTTCTTTCTTCTTCTTTTTTCACCTGGGGACCCCCCTCCGAGGGGTCCCTGGACCTCCGAAGCCGAATCCCAACTCCACTCCGTCTCCCTCCTCTATCCTGTCTCCAAGTTTCATCTTCTACGTCAATAATTTATGTATGAACGGGGGTGGGGTTCCCCTTTAAACCGGGGGGGGGACCAGGGGCATGTATCTCGTACTACGATGAGCTTACATTCACCATATCCATCCTCCAAATTTTTAACCCAATACGATAACCCTAACCCATGATAGAATTATATCGGTCTCAGAACGGATGCGAAGAAAGCAACCAGGCGGAAGAGCAAAACGTCGGAGTGCGTAAAAAACGATTCATTACAGGAATCGTTTTTCGACTCAGATTCATTCTCTTCGAGATCGAATCTTCGACGTAATGATTATAATAATGTGTATGTGTATGCACACGCGCTGAACGTAATCTCGTCTCCGACGAGATTACGTCATCACGCTCGAACCTAACTCTCTTAGGCCTAACTCAATCTCGGGTTTGGAAAGCCAAAGGGGCATAAACGCGGGCGTCGGCTACGCTCTCGGGGGTGACCCCCTCTATATACATCCTAGAGACTTGAAATTTACACGGTTTCGAGCTTATCCCATATATAGTTATATTCCAAGTTTCAGACCTATATCTCTAATCCTTCTGAGAAAAAGCTGTAGGCGGTCAAACTGCTACATCACTACATATTATATATATATTATTATATATATATATATATATATATAATATATATTATATATATATAGTATATATATATTAATTATATATATATTATATATATATATATATATATAATATATATATATATTATATATTATATATATATATATATATATATTATAAAAAATAAAGGTCCCAGGCATTATCCTTCCTGATCCTTAAATTTAATAATTTAATAGTTTATATTTAAAATACAAAATAAACACGATTCAAAGGATTAAAGATTAATTTCCATCCATTAAATCCCCTTCAGGAGATTAAACATAATAAACAGAAATTTATTGTTAATTATAATAATATTATTAATTATTATTAATATTATTACTATGACTTGTTGCTGTTGTTGTTGTTGTTGCTGTTGTTTAAATTTTCATTACTATTTATATTTTTATTATTATTTACATTTTTATAATTATTTATTTTAATAATTATTTATCTTTTTATGATTGTTTTTAATATGATTATTTATATTTTTACAATTATTCATATTTACATTATTATTAACATTTCTATTAACTTTATTTCTATTAATATTATTTCTATTAATATTATTTCTATTAATATTATTTCTATTAATATTATTTCTATTAATATTATTTCTATTATTATTATTTCTATTATTATTATTATTTCTATTATTATTATTATTTCTATTATTATTATTTCTATTATTTCTAATATTATTATTATTTCTATTATTTCTAATATTATTATTATTTCTATTATTTCTATTATTATTATTATTTCTATTATTTCTATTATTATTATTTCTATTATTATTATTATTATTATTATTATTTTATTATTTCTATTATTTTCTATTATTATTCTATTATTATTTCTATTATATTTCTATTCTATTTTTTTTTATTTCTAGAAATTTGCTTATTATTATTGTTATTAATTATTATTGTTATTATTATTGTTATTATTATTGTTATTATTATTGGTGTTATTATTGGTGTTATTATTAGTTATTATTATTGTTATTATTATTGTTATTATTGTTATTATTGTTATTATTGTCCTTATTGTCATTATTGTCATTATTGTTATTATTGTTGCTATTGTTGTTGTTATTGTTATTATTGTTATTGTTATTATTATTATTATTATTATTATTATTATTATTATTATTATTATTATTATTATTATTATTATTATTATTATTATTATTATTATTATTATAATTTATTTTTATTATTATTATTATTATATTGTTATTTTATTATTATTATTATTATTATATTATTATTATTATTATTATTATTATTAAGGGAAATCTGCTTATAATAATGAATAGGGATGGTACTTTCATAACCGATGAATGGACATGAGGAAAGTGTGGGGGGAACACTTCGAAACATTGGCTATAATAAAGAGGTGATAGTGATTGAGTGTGTGGGTTTGATGGTGCAAGAGGGAATAGGTATTTTGCCGATGAGGTCATTAGTAAAGGAGGGAGGGGTAATCGGGTAGAGTGAGAAGAGTTGAAAAATGGTAATCTGCAGGTATAGATGAAATTATTGGTGAAATGATCAAGAACGGAGGCAAGATGGTGATTGAGTGAATTTGAAAATTGTGTAGCAAAGGTATTATGGAGCTTATAGCACCGAAGGATTGGAGGAGAGCAGTAATAGTAACCTTACATAAGGATAAGGGGGATAAGGGGAACTAGGAATTATAGGAGAATTAGTTTATTGAGTATAGTTGGGAAGATAGATGCTGATATTTTGGTCGAAAGAGTGCGTCGAACGACTGAGGAACTGATTGGGGAAAAAGTGGTAGAGGATGTGTGGATCAAATTTTTACATTGAAACAAATGATTGGGAAAATGTGAGAAAATTGTATTTTAAATTGTATAATAAATATTTAGGTTTTATGGATTTGCAACAGGCGTATGATAAGATTAATAGGGAAGTTCTATGGAAGGTGTTAGTGATATATGATGCTAGTGGTGGGCTTCTGAATGGAATCAAAGGTATGTATGACAATAATGAAGCGTGTGTAAGAATAAACGGTGTCAAAAATGATTGGCTTAATATTGATAGCGGAGTGAGGCTGGGATGTGTTATGATTCCTTGGTTATCCAATTTGAACATTGCGGGTTATGAAAGAATTAGAGGAAGGGGTGGCAGGGGCAGTTATTAGAATGATGGAGAATGGAAGAGATTGAAGGGTGCTCTACGGATAATTTGTTTTTGTGTTGAGAATCTGAAGAGAGTTTGAGAAGATTGGAAGAAAAGTTTGAAAGTAAATGTAGATAAGAGTAAGGTTATGGCAGTGAACGGGGGGAGTTATGCTAGATGGTGGTGAGCGACGGGAACAAGTGTCTGAGTTTAAATATTTAGGATATATGTTGGATGAAAAGGTCACGGATAATGCAGAGTGTAGTAGGAAAGTTGTGAATGGCAGCAATTTGGCTGGTGCAATTAAATCCTTGGTAGATGAAAGGGACTAAGTCTTGAGTGCTCTATGGTTTTAAGAAACATTAAGAAACATTAAGAATATAGTGACAGTAAAAAGCCACATGGGCCTATCGAGACTGTCCCAGTCAACCCACTACCCAAACATGCTCATGCAAATCCACAAAGCACCCTAGGGCTTGTCAATTTGTTGTAACTACAAATCCACCAATTTGGCTTAGTCAAAACTAATGATATATAAATATGATACCCAACCATCACATGCATTAATAACTAAGTTATGGTCACACATGCCATCTAACAATAAATATATCACAACTAAAAACTCGCCAATTTGGCTTCGTCAAATATATATATGATTCCCAACCCATCCATAAACGAATCTAACCCTTTCTTAAATGTTGCAATCGAGTCACACTCAACAACCTCTCTGGCAGACTATTCCAAAATTAAACAACCCTATTACTGAATGCATGCTTTTTATATCAAGATGGCATGCATGTCTTCTTAATTTTTCTATTGTGCCCCATGGTCACCTGTCCATGTTCTACTATGAAAATTTTATTGTCTCTGTATTATCAATGATGTAAATATTTTGTAGACTTGTAATCATGTCCCCTCTGAGAAATCGCCTTTCTACAGAAACATTCCTAACTCCTCAGCCTCTCCTCATGCTCTTACCCTCAAACCCAGAAATCATCCTTGTTGCCTCTACGTTGCAACTCTCTCTAGCTATCAAGTCTTTCTTTAAATAAGGGGCCCAAACTTGTGCACATACCTATTACTGGCCTAACATAGCTATTATCAGTTTACTTATTACTTCCTTGCTCTTGTCAACAACATTGCGATTTATTATGCCCAACATCTTATTAGCTTTATTCTATGCTTCCAAACACTGATTAGCTACCTTCAAATTACTGCTTATAATCCACACCTAAGTCTCTTTCTTGGTCCACAGACTCAAGCAATCCCCATTCATATCGTAGTTAAAACTTTTATTTGAGTAACCTAGGTGAAGAACCTTACACTTTTTACTATTAAAATTCCATTTGCCACTTATCTGCCCACCCCAAGAAGTTTATCAAGATCATTTTGAATCTTTATGCATCCGTCCCCTATTCCTAACTGAGGTGGCCACTTTTAGTATCAATCTGCAACCTTGAAAACCTTGCTTTAAGTCCTGGTCCTAAATCATTTATATATTGAGAACAATAGTGGCCCCAGCCTGAACCCTGTGGACACCACTCTTCACTATTTCCCATGCTGATTTATTCCCATTTTAGTTGTACACACTTTTTTCTATTTCGCAACCACTCTTTAATCCAACCATGTAACACTCCACCTATACCACATTGCAATAACTTTTTCATCAGCCTTATGTGGGGAACCTTATCAAAAGCTTTACTAAAGTCTAAATATACAATATCAACTGGATCTTCTCGGTCAATGCAGTCAGTAATGTATTCCATAAATTCTAAAAGGTTTGTCTGACATGACCTACCCTTTCTGAAACATGCTGGGAGTCATACATAACCTTGTTTATCTTCTAAAAATTTCTCTATATGACCTTTCAGAACTTTTCCAGAACTTTACAACCAGAGTTTTAAGCTAACTGGCCTATAATTTCCCAAATCTTCCTACTAACCTTTCTTATAAATAGCAACACATATGCCTGTTTTTCCCAGTCATCTGGTACTCACCAAATGTTATAGATCGCTTAAAAATCAAATACAGTGGCTTTTGCAATGCTGAAACTACCCTCTTTCAGAATTCTACCATATATACCATCAGGGGCTGCAGCTTTACTTGGATCAATATGATCTAATAAACGTTTAATATCTTTTACATCAAATTCAAATTCTGTAAGTCTATTTGTTACATGCATACAAGAACTATTAGTCTCCAAACTATTTCTACTCTTTACCTCATTAAACAAATGTACCAAAATAAGCATTTATACAGTTTCATACAAGGTCCCTTATCTGAACTTGCTAAATTTTCATCAGTTTTAATTAGACCTATTGTCCTATTCTTACTTTTCAATTTATAAAAGCTAAAAAAACTTCTTCAGGTCATTGTTATTCCTTGCTAAATTAATTTCTGCCTATCTCTGGGCCTTTCTTATTGACTGGTTAATTTCATTTCTATTTTTCCTATAATTTTTTAAATCCTCCTCCTATTACTTCCCTTGAATATTTAATATTTGTTTACATTAAGGCCCCCTACTTATATTTTTATAAAAATCACAGCATAGACTCTAAAAAAATAGTAATGAAGAATAAAAATTATGTAAGTCTTTAGGAAAAAAAGTTCAGCCTCTCAAAGTTTTTAAAAAATCCCAGGGACTTATAAAAAATTACTGGAATTTTGTGTTATCCAAATTTACGAAACAGACACAAGGAAAGACTGTAAAAGAAATAGTAGCATAGTCATGGTTGCCAGAGCTTCATCTTGGTTTACAGCATTGTTGATCCATCCAGCTTAGGTCTCATTTTAGGACCCTACTAGTTCAGGTTATGATATGTTCTGTTAAGTATACACCCCGATTGATAAACGCTGCTGTGTACAATAAAATTATTATAACCTGATCTAAGAAACTCAATAATAGACAACGCGAATCGGATGAATGCTAGGAAGATGTAAATCACCATTAATAATTAAACATTTCAAATTACTGTGGCATCTGTCTCAATTTCTTTCACAATTTTCAGCATCTAATTCTGGACTCTGGCCAGGAGGTCTATAAATGCCCCTAATTCTATATGATTTATTGTATATAAACAATAATTATTCACACTGATTAAAATTAAACATTTCAATTTAAAGTTATAGTTTCTCACAGATGTGTGTCAATTAGCTTTGTAGCTACACACCACCACACTTCTTTCCTCTACGCTGGTGTAAATAAAGTGAATATCCCTCAATTTCATATTCCTGAAAGGACGTATCCATATAATTCTTCATTAACCATGCCTCAGCTATGCAAATAATGTCTAGGATTCTCATTTATGGTAATAACTAATCAGCTCATCTTTTTTATTTCTAAGGCTATGAAGATTTGTGTAAAAAACATTTGATACTCGAAATGCTGTTATTTTATTGCTATCATCATTATTTTAAACCTGTAACAACATTAGTTTTATTTTATTTCCCCACTATTACAGTTACCATTGCTATTATTCTGTATCTAGATTTAGCCCCCCCTTAACCCTAGTTTTTTTGCAAAACAAGTCTCCAAACTGGTACTGAAAAGCCGAACACCTTTACGACTCAAGTGAACTCCATCTGCTGCAAAAAGATCTTTACCCAGAAATTCTCTCCACAAATCCAAAACTAATATTTTCTGAAAACATAATTTCCTAACCCTTTCATTTACACCCTAAAGCCCTACTCCTCCATTCCTGACCTGCACCTACCTAGGTAAAATCCCAGAAATCAAGCAGCGCCTTCTTCCACTAGCTTTCATCTTCTGAATCAATCTCCATAATAATCTGCTATTAATTCTTCTGACCTTCTATGCCTTATATCATTTGTGTACCCACATGCACAATCACCTCTGAATCAACATTTTGTAGAATCATCTCTCTATTCTATCTAATCCAGCGATATCACTCACTCCTGGCACCTGGATAACATTTCTCACATCGTTTCTTTTTATTCTAGTTTTGAAAAGTCCTATCTAGGTATCGTATCATAGAGTCCCTCCAATTAGCAATTTATCTGTCTCCCTTCAGAAAACTCAACATTACCATTTGCACTCTCTGATCCCTCCCCATCTGGAAGACAAGTCGAACTGTTACTGCAGGTCCACAGCTGACTGACTTTTGAGATCCTCATCTTTAAATTAATTTCTAGTTCCTACAGCTCTATATTCATCTGCAGACCTTATACACTACTTTATCCTTTTCCCTCTCATCTTCCTGCCTAGGTGAATCACTATCCCTGTCTACCCCTATATCCGGCTCCCTCCTCGCCTCGACATCCCTACTAACTTTTTTCCTAACACTTCCCTCCTTTCTCAACTCAAATTCTTCTTCTTTCAATCCATTCACATTTTCACTCAGTCTTGCAATCTCCTTTCTTAACAACACATCTCTGCATTTCAATCACAACCGGGCATCTATTCACATATTCCCTCTTTACAGTTCCCAAAATATACACAGAGCATACATACTTTAAATTATTATAGCTTACTAACCTGTACCTATTATTTTACCACCTACAGTTTTAAATATTACTAAGGCCTAGGCAGAAGTATAGTTAATCTCCTTACAAGAGGTTAAATTTAAACAATTTATTTAGCTTAGCCTAGGCAAGGGATATATAAAAATTATAAGGGTAGGTTTAACTGTAGTCTGTGACTGGAAAACCTAATTTAATTTAAATTATAACTAAATTAAATTAACAATTAATATAAAAGACTGTATTTAAATACAGAAAGTCTATTTAAAAATCCAAATAAACCCAGACACAGAAACAGTAAATCCTTACCTATGTTAGCCCCCCCCTAGGGGTTTTTTTTTTTTTTTAGGGAAAAAAAAAAATAACATTTCAAATTTTTTAATAATATCCCAAATTATTACAAAATTAATATTACAATTGTTAATGACTGTAGTTATATACACAACACTTATTTGTTTACTAAATTCACTTTCAAATACACA
>JABUQX010061860.1:2500-25000 GCA_015478945.1 Trachelipus rathkii
AAACAGTAAAGTAAACTAAACATTAGCAATACAAAACGTTACCTATTCACACTTTGTCAAACATATTTTTCTCTAACATAACAATGTTAAATTTATATTAACATGGTAATATTTAACTAAAACCTATCACAAAATTGGTCAATTATCAAACTGTTCAACGAATATACTCTAACGTAATAAAGTTTCCACATCAACAAAGCTACATAGCGTAACATGAACTAGAAAATAATGTCAACGACAAACCTAACACAACGTTACACACGAATAAACCGTTAACATTAACAAAGGTCCACACTTAACACAGTAAAGTTAACTAACATTGCATGCAAAACGTAACCTATTCTTACTTTTAAGCATATCTCTAGCATATTAACGTTAATCTTACACTAGCACAGTAACATTTTTTAGCAAAATGTATCATAATCTTGTCCGATTATCACACAGACCAACGAATATATGCTAACTAACAAAGGTTTCCTGCATTATCATAGTAATATTTAACAAAAATTTATCATACCTTACCTAAATATCATAATCCCCAACAAATAATTGCAAACATACCAAAGTTTATCCAAACATATAAAAAATAAACCAAAGTTTTATCCAAACATAAACATAAAAATAAGTTCTTTGAATAAAATATTCATAGTAAAGTGTAATAGTTTACTGAATTTAAGGCAGGAAAACAGTAAATCAGTTAATCAAACCCACCCTTCCCCTCCTCGCCCCCCTCCCCTATCCACCCGGTCCAGACCTTTTTTGATCTATTTGATATAATGCATTCAGGTCACATGTAGAGTATCATTTCGGATAAACATTAGTACAAAAATAAGTTCTTTCATATTTACTAACCAACGAATATATTCTAACGTAACATTGTTTTCACATTAATAAAAGCTACATAGCATTACCCAGAACAAAGAAATATTAATGAGCAATGAAGATACCTAACACACCTTACGCGAATAAACTACTAACATTAACAAAGTTCCATACTTAATAACAGTTAAAGTACCTAGCTTAGCTCTACAAAAACGTGACCTATCACACTTTTTCATTGCATAATCTCTACATTATCAATTGTTAATTTTTTACAATTGCACACTATTGATTTACGTCGCATTTCGAGTATCATTTCGGAAAAACATAGCACAAAAAATGAGTTCTTAATATACTAACCAGCGAATATATGCTGAAACATAACAAATGTTTTCACATTAATAAAGCTAAACATAGCATCATGTATAAACTAATAAAATAATGTACAAAGACAAAACCCAACACACTTACGCTCTAGTAAAAACTGTTTAACATTAACAAAGTCCCACACTTAACACCGTTAAAGTAACTAACATTGCATACAAAAACGTAACCTATTCATACTTTTCCAAGCATTCTCTAACATATTAAAGTTAATTTTACATTGACGCAGTAATATTTAACAAAAATTTATCATAACCTTTGTCTAATTATCACACAGACCATCGAATAACTGCTTAAACATAAAGTTTATCAATCATTAACATTAAAAAATAAGCTTATTTGAATAAAAATATCATACTAAATTGTAATTGGTTTACTGATTTTAAAGCAGTAAATCAGTAAATCAGTAAATCAAACTCATCAACCCCTCCCCACCCTCCCACCATGACCTTTTGATCTATTGATCTATTAACAAAGTTTTTACATTAATAAAGCTAACATAACTAACCTGAACTGAGTGTGAATGTACATGTACAACGCCAAACTAGCACACCATTACGTACGAATAAACTACTAAAAATTAACAAACTTTTGCACTTAACAACAGTTAAAGTACCTAACACTTCGTTCAAATGAAACCTATTCACACTTTTTTCAACCATATCTCTAACATATTCAATGTTTAATCTTACATAACATCGTAATATTAACAAAAATTAGCATATCCCTGTCTAATCATCATACTGACAACGAATATAATGCCAAACGTACCAATTTTACAACAACCGTATTATTAACAAAAATTCAATCATTAACCTTCTCTAAATATCATAATCCCCAACGAATAAATTGCAAACATAACAAAGTGTTAAACCAAACATAACATAAAAATAAAATTTTATCCTACAACATAAAAAATAAGTTTCTTGAATAAAATATCACAGTAAAGCGTTATAGTTTACTGATTTTTAAGCAGTAAATTAGTAATCAGTAAATCAAAAACCACCCATCCCTTGCGTCCCCTACCCACCCATCCGTCTATGATCTATTGAACTATTGATCAAAGTCATATTTCGAGTATCAATTTTGGATAAACATAACAAAAAATAAGTTTCTTTATATACTGACCTACGAATATATATGTTTACGCAACAAAGTTTTAGCATCAATAAAGCTACCGATATCATTAAGCCTAAACTAAGGAAGTTATAATGTATAAACGCAAACCTAACATACCTCGCGTATGATTATCCCTTAACATCCTGAAAATTCCCTACTTCATCAAAGTTAAAGTAGCTACAGGTCATACAATATTTCGATATGTTTCCCACTTTTCCCGCCATATCAGCAACAGGTAAAAGACGTATTATCTAACAAATCCCTTAACAAAGCGACCAAGTCTAGAAGATACCAGATATTAACTATTGAATTGACCACTATCTTCATCAAAGTTGTCACTTCGCTCTCGAGTATAACATGCATTTGAAACTATGAATAAACGTAGACATTAGAAAATTCTTGGCAAACCTAACATTTACTCAACAAAATCTAACCTAGATTCACGTTCTCTAACACATCATCGTCAGTTAACACAGTAATATCTTACAAAACTCATCATTTCTCTAACAAATCAGTGTTAATTTCACATTGTCATAGTAATATTTAACATAACATACCTAACTTACGAATAAACAGTTTTCATTATCCAAGAGTATCTATAGCAACACATCACCTACCGAGAGAAAACCCAATGGGATGCGCCCTTGAAAGGGTGTGAATCCTGGAGGGGGATCTCCCCGAAGGGGTGTAAGCGGGCATTACCCCCCTGAAGGAGGAAAACCCGGTTAGGCCTCAGCCCTTCGGGCTGAGGCCCAAAACCCGCTTACACCCCTTCGGGGTGATCCCCCTCTCAGGATTCACACCCTTTCAAGGGGCGCATCCCATTGGGTTTTCTCTCGGGAGGTGATGTGTTGCTTTAGATACTCTTGGATATGAAAACTGTTTATTCGCATGTGTTAGGTATGTTTATGTTAAATATTACTATGTCATGTGTTGAAATTAACACTGATTTGTTTTAGAGAAATGATGAGTTTTTAAGATATTACTGTGTTAACTGACGCTGATGTGTTAAAACGTGAGGTCTAGGTTAAAGTTTTTTGTTGAGTAATGTTAGGTTTTTTGCCCAAGATTTGTTCTTAATGGTACGTTATATTATAGTTCATTATGATGTTATACATCGAGACGAGTACACTTTTGATTGCGAAGATTTTAGATGTCAATTCATAGTTTCAATATGCGGTATCTTTTGATAGATTTGGTCGCTGTTAAGGGATTTGTTAGATAATACGTCTTTACCTGTTGCTGATATGCGGGAAAAGTGGGAACATATCGAATATTGTTATGACCTGTTAGCTACTTTACCTTTGCTTAAGTAGGAATTTTCAGGATGTTAGCGGATAATTCATACGCGAGGTATGTTAGGTTTTCGTTTGTACATTATATCTTAGTTTAGGTTATGATATGTTAGCTTTATGATGCTAAAACTTTGTTGAGTAAGCATATATTCGTAGGTCAGTAAATAAAGAACGTTATTTTTATGTTTATGTTTATCCAAAATGATACTCGAAATATGACTTGAATTAATGGATCAATAGGATCATAGGCGGATGGGTAGGTAGGGGACTGCAGGGATTGGAGGGTTTGATTACTGATTTACTAATTTACTGCCTGCTTTAAAATCAGTAAACTATTACGCTTAACTGTGATATTTTTTGCCAAAGAACTTATTTTTTTATTGTTATGTCAGGGAAATTTTTTTTGCTATTTTTATGTTATGTCTGTATAAAACTTTATGTTTTGCAATTATTCGTTTGGGATTATGATATTTAGGTAAGATTTTGATGATTTTTGTTAAATATACGGTTGTTGTAAAAAATTTGGTACGTTTGCATTATATTCGTTGTCAGTATGATGAATTAGACAGGGATATGCTAAATTTTTTTTGTTTAAATATTACCATTGTTAATGTAAAATTAACATTGATATGTTAGAGATATGCATTTGAAAAAGTGATGGAATAGGTTACGTTTTTTGGTACGAAGTGTTAGGATTACTTACTGCTGTTAAGTGCTGAAGTTTGTTAATATTAGAGGTTTATGCGTCGATATTTGGTGTGTTAGTTGTTCCGTTGCTACATTATATTCTTAGTTCAGGTATGTTATGTTAGCTTTATTAATGTAAAAACACTTTGTTAATAGATCAATAGATCAAAAGTCATGCGTGGGAGCGGTGGGGAGGGGTTTGATGGTCTTGAGTTTACTTGATTCTACTGACTTAACACTGCTCTAATTTAAAATCGTTAGATTAAACTATTAATATTTAGTACGCGGATTATTTTTATCCATACTAAAGAACTTAGTTTCATATGTTATGTTTGGATAAAACTTTTCTTATTTTCCAGTTATTCGCATGGCGATTTCTGTCGTGATCACATCTTATGACAAAGATTAATGATAAATTTTTGCTTAGAACACTTAACTGTGCTCGAATGTGTAAACATTACTTATCGAATCTCATGTTAGAGAATATGCTTGAGAAGCCGTGTCAAGTCGTCCCTGATGTACGCTCACTCTCATACATATAGTAGTGATCTTATTGATCTTTATTCGTATGCAATGTACGTATCACTTGAGTCCTGCGTATTTATACAGTCCGAGTACGTTGTGTTTGTGGATTTGATGACGACGAGCTTTTAACTTTATTAACGTGTTACAGACGCTCGTAGCACGTTGTGTTCAGGTTTTTGTTCGTAGCATTTTTAATATTTATTCATCTCATGATGCCCTATGTTTACGCTACTGACTAGTATTGAATACAATTGTTGAAAACATTGTTATGTTAGCATATATTCCGCTGTGTTAGTATATACAAGAACTCATTTTGGCTTATGTTTATCCGACAATGATACCTCGAAATTGCAACACGTGAATCAATAGTGTTAAAGTGTAAAATTATCTAACATTGATATCTGTGCAGATATGCTTGAAAACAGTCTGTGAATAGGTCAATCGCGTTTTGTACGCTGAAGCATTAGAGTCACTTTTACATGTGTTTCTTAAGTTATGGAACTTTCTAGGGTACTACTTAATGTATCGAGTCACGTCTCGTTATATACGCGGGCCGGCTCACGCAGATAGTTGTGTTAGGTTTTGGTAGTCATTGTGTCTCTTATATTTCTTTAGTTCTGGTAATGGCCTGTATTGTTAGCTTTTAATGTGTGTATATTACCTCGTATTCCACAGCAGTGTTAACGAGCTCGTCCTAGAGTCATCCCATACGTTCTTGCGACCTTGGTTAACGTCGATACTCCACCTTAAGATGAGCAACCTATCTTTGTTGTACCTATGTTTATCTCTCGATAAATTGAAATACACTTATTCTACCCACATGTACCTCTTGCCTCAATTTAGACTAACTACGCCTCAAATGTCATCGGCAAAAATCAGTCTACCGAGATGTGACGAGTCAGTACTGCACTACTCTTGACTGAGCCCTTCCTCGGGTCTCTGTGTGCGGCATCTCCCTGCGCTTCGGAATAGTGGATTACGGTCTGCGCGGGTACGCGCGGCACTAGAGCGCAGGCCCGGGTTGATACTGATTTCAAGCGTACTGCATTATATAAATTCGTGTAAATAACTATTAAACTTATATGATATTTTATTTAAAGAATATATATGTTATGTTGCCTAGTCACGAGATAAAACTTTTGTTATTTTTTGTATGTTTGGTGTCAATATATAAAACTTTGTTATGCTTGCAATTATTTGTTGGGATATGATATTTAGTGCGGTTATGATAAATTTCGAAGTTTCACAATATTCACATTTATGATAGTGTAGAAACTTTGGTTACGTTTAGCATATATTGGTTGGTCTGTATGATAATCGGGACAAGGTTATGATAAATTTTTTGCTAAATGTTTTACTGTGTCAGTGTAAGATTAACGTTAAATATGTTAGAAGATATGCTTGAAAAAGTAAGAATAGGTTACGTTTTGCATGCAATGATTAGTTACTTTACTGGTGTTAAGTGTGGAAACTTTGTTATGTTAACAGTTTTATTCGTGTGTAAGTTGTGTTAGTTTGTCGTTGTACATTATTTATCTTAGTTTATATTACGCTATGCCTAGCTTTGTTGCATGTTGGGAAACTTATTACGTTAGAGTTTATTCGTTGATCAGTTTGATAATTGACCAATGTTGTGATAAATTTTTAGTTAAAAATACCATGTAATATAAATTAACATTGGTATGTTAGATATATGCTTGACCAAAGTGTGAATAGTTACGTCTTTGTATATGCTTGTTAGTTACTTTACTGTTGTTAAGTGTGGTACTTTGTTAACGTTACCAGTTTATTCAAGTTTAAGGCGTGTCAGGTTTTTCATGGGTGATTATATTCATAGTTCAGATAATGCTAAGTTACTATGATAATGTTGAAAACTTTGTTACGTAGCATATTATCGTTGATCAGTGTTTTAAAGAATTTTGTTTTATTTTATGTTTAATCAAAATGGATTACTCGATATGTGACTATGAAATCAATAGAATCATAGATAAATAGAGATCATGGATGGATGTGCAGGTGGTATGGACCGTTTTTGATTTACTCGTTATTTACTGATTTAGGGTATTAAACCATAACAATTTTAGTAAAAAAATTGACCTGAATCAATAGATCATAGATCAATAGATCATGGCTTTGGCAGGGAGTGTAGGTTGGGGTGCTTTGATTTTATATCATATTCTTGTGTAAACAATACTAAAAAATATTGAAACTCATTTTATCAATAGATCAATAGATCCATAGATCAAAAGATCAATAGATCACGGATGGATAGGAGGGTGGCTGGATGGTAATTTGATTTACTGATTTACTTCTTTAGGGTATGTAAAACATGACAATTTTACTAAAAATATGACTTGAATCAATAGATCAATAGATCACGGAAGGGGTGAGTAGGACTGTTTGATTAACTGATTTACTGCTTTAGGGTATGTAAAACACGACAATTTTACTAAAAAATATGACTTTAATCAATAGATCAATAGATCAATAGATCACGGAAAGGGTGAGGAGGGCTGTTTGATTTACTGATTTACTGCTTTAGGGTATGTAAAAACGTAAATTTGTAAGTTATAAACATAAAAAGAATAAGAAATTTTATTTATTTATTTATTTTTTTATTTTTTCTTGATGGTTCTGAAACCATCATTTTCGAAATCTACAGACTCGATAACATATATAAGGATACCAACATTATTGTTATACGAATGTTTATTAACTCAGCACCGCACCGGCTCCAGCTCCTCTGAATTCTTCTCAGACTCCTCCTTCCTCATTCTTCTTCCTTCCTCCTTCTTCCTTTCTTCTTCTCTTCTACCTCTGTTTTGCATTCCTTGCATTTCTTCTTCTTTTTTCAGTAGGGGGCTCCCCCCTCCGGGGGCCTCTGGAATCCGACGCCGAATCTGACTCAGAATCCTTCTCCGACTCCGACTCCTCTACCCCGTCTCCAAATTTCAGTCTTCTACGATCATTTCAATTTTAAGGGGGGTAGCGCTCCCCCCTACGGTGTAGCGCAGAGGGACGTAATCTCGTCTCCGACGAGATTACGTCATCATATAACTCACATCCAAATTTTAGCCCGATACGTTGAGCCTAAACTCTATATATATATATATATATATATATATATATATATATATATATATATATATATATATATATATATATATATATATATATAGTATATTAATATATTATATATCGGAAGCCATTGGGCGGGCCGGAAGCTTTGGAGCCGAGTCGGAGTGCATAAAAAACGATTTCCTTACAGAATCGCTTTCGACTCAGAATCGATTCCCTCGGGAATCGATTCAACATTCCAAAATTTCAGCCTTTCTCTCTCTCTCTCTCTCTCTCTCTTCCTCTCTTCTTCTCTTCTCTCTCTCTCTCTCTCTCTCTCTCTTCTCTCTCTCTCTCTCTTTCTTCTCTCTTATAGTATTATATATATATAATATATATAATGATATTATATATATATATATATATATTATATACTATATATATATATATATATATATAGTATATATATATATATAATACTATATATATATAGAGAAGAGAGAGAGAGAGAGAGGAGAGAAAAATTTGTTGTAACATCAAGGAGAAGTTTTGGTGAAATCAGTAGACACAAACAGGAGATGGACGGAATTCTTTCAGTGAACTGCTAAATGTAAATGAACAGGGGGAGGAGGAGGAGCAAGAGATGGTAAGAGGAGAGGAAGATGAGGAAGGGGAGGAGATAACTATGGAAGAATTAGAGGTGGCTCTGGAAAGCGATGAAGAAACGGGTAAGGCACCGGAGTGAAGAATGGGATACCCCATAAGAATTGACAAAAGAGTAGGAGGAGAGAAAATGAAAGAAGAAAATTTTGAAACTATATTAATTAGTGTGTTGGAACGAGGTGGGGAAACGTCATATTATAGTGCCAATATATTAAGAGAAAAAGAGACACAGGAGACTAAAAACTACAAGGGAATTTTCTTTTGAACCATCTGACAAAAACAGTGATAGAACTTTAGAGAAAAGTTGAAGAATAGTAGTAGAGCCAGACATGGGGTAAGAGCAGCATGGATATAAAAAAGAACGAAGCACGACGGATCTCTGTTTGCTCTGAGATGCGTTTTTGGAAAGGCATGAGAATTCAACAAACGAGCATATATATAGTTTCATAGATCTGAGGAAGAAAGCTTTCGATTCAGTGCCTAGAGAGAGGGCTGTGGAGCGAGACTGGAGAGAGAATATGCAGATGAGGTAGAAAATTGAGAGAGCTTCTGGGGCCAGGGTTTGGTAAAGGCAATGGTTAAATGTTAATGTAAGAACAGAATTATGAAATAGAATGGTTCGAGGTGAGAACAGGGGGTTAAACAAGAATGCGTGTGTCACCAATTTTTGTTTCTATATTTATTGGATTTAGTGATAATGTGAGAGAAGATATCGGAGATTTGGACGGTGATATTCTGGCTTATGCGGATGACTTGGCGTGCTGGGGCGAAGAGGGAGACAGGTTGAGAGAGGTAGTGATATGTTTTGTCATTAGGCTGAGAGGGTAGGCTTGACAATAAACACAGAAAAGACGGAGATCATGGTGGTCAGTAGAGAAGAAGGAAGGAGAGAGTTGAGAATAGAGGTGGAGGGGACTGAGATAAAGATGGTTTAGAAATGTTATTTGGGTGGAGTATTTGGATGAGAGGGAGGAAATGTACGACAGGTCACAAGGGGGATAGCTTAGTTATGGGTGATAAGTTAGAGGCAGTGTATCCCATACTGAAAGATACAAATGAGTGTGGAGGATAAAAGGGTGATATTTGAAGGTGTGTTAACACCGATTTTACTATTTGGAGCAGAGACATGGAGTACGACCACAAGAGAGGATAGTAGAATACAGTCGGCGGAGATGTACGTTTTGAGAGCGAAAATGGGAAAGACTAGAAGAGACAGACAGAGAAATGAAAGAATAAGAGAGGAGGTTGGAGTGAAGGCTATATCGAATAAGATGGATGCAGTCAGATTGAGGTGGTGGGGACACCTGGAAAGGATGCAAGAGGGGAGAGTGGCCAAGAAGAAATGGGAATGGAGACCGGAGAAAACGAGACCTAGGAAGAGATGGGAAAGCTCGGTGGAGGACTCATTAAGAAGACATGGATTGCCGTCAACGCAGGAGCTAAGGGAAGATAGAGGAAGATTCAGAAGAGTTCTGGCTCCGCTGACAGGGTCTTGACCCTTCCTGGAAGCGGTTGTAAAGTTGTAAAGTAATATATTCTATTTACTCTGGGAAAAAATACCAATATATAAATACAGTACATTAATGAAATAAAGAATTGGCTGCTCACCCATATAAGGATCCGTAAAAGGATACACCCTCTGTGGGTTAATTTCTGATAAGGAAGATAGAACTTGGCATGATGATCTGTAAGCCTCGTACTTCACTCGGAAACCTACAAAAACTTCGTCTGTCATTAACAATTCTGGATGCCAAATTTCATCACAGTTTATTTCTTCATTTTCGACAGGATTCCAAAATTCGATTCTTGGGTCTCTCCAAAGCATTCCTATAAAAGTGTCAATGATGCCTATTCCCTTTGATGATGTTAAGTCATCAGAATTTATTATGGTTACAAAGTATTGAATTCTAAATATAGTGTCATTGTTTATAGAAGGGGGCGCTCGTCTTGTGTTATAACCTATTTCCTTTCTTATTGGCAGGCAATTCTCTTCATCACTTTTGTCAAAACATTGAACTAATCCATTGCATCTGGAACTTTTAGGCAAGCACTTTCCTTCTGTGCAAGCGAATTCATTTCTTTTACAATGAGTAAATGTTAAGAGAGACGTAAAGTTTTCTTGATTCGCATCAGTACAGTTCCAAGTATGTCTTCCTACTGCTAGAGTTGACCTTAATTCACAATATTCCTTATGAATTTGAGATCTTAAAATCCACTTATTTTGATCCCTTTCGATGATTGAGTCGCCCTCACCTTCTAAAATGAGGGAATCACTTCGACTCTTTAAGAAATAATATCTGTCATATTTGAGCAAAGGTCCATAATAAGTAAAGTCAGAGTAAGCTGGAATTAAACAAAAGTTATATCGCATTTGCGTGGAATTATCACTCTTAAATGTTCTCCAAATTAGTTTCTTCAAAAAAGACAAGTTGAGATAATAACAATAGTTGCTTAACGTAGAGTGGTAATCTTTCGAATGCCCAGCGATCCACGTACCAAGAAATCGTCACCTTTATAATGATTTCATGGGGAGGCCTCACTTATATTTAAAAGCTTAAAGTAAGACAGCTGTCAGCTCCAGAAGTGTGTGCAAGGCCTAAAGCTCAAGGTTTTGCATTGATCTTAGCAGTCTTCAAACTTTTGAAGCGTAACTGAAGCTGTTATAAAAAATAGGACGTAAGTATCACGACACATAAGATCAATCAATTTTAGAATAAGACAGTTTTAATAAAACATGTTTTCTGGCTCATAGTTAAGAAATTACTTTATTTGTATAAAATCCCACCTTCTAGGTTCCAATCAAACGTATTAAATATCCGTCTCATAAATTCTGATATTTGTTGGAGTAACGTAGCATTGATTCCTATTTATGCTGCTACTGCATCGATTCTCATTTGTGTCGTTGGCTTGGAGCCTTTTCGGTACTATCGCGGCCATAACTGGCAGGCATTGTTTTTTGATCCTTTTATTGCCAATAAAAAGGTTACATAGTTTCTATGACCTTCTCTGTATAATAATATGTCCTTTAGTGATTATGCGAATTAAATTCAGGAAATGTTCACGTTTCTGAAAAAAGAATTCCTTAAAAAGTTTTATATTATAGTACTTAGTTGAAAATTTTAGCTTAAAACTCGTTGAAATAAAGCAAATTGTTAGTAAGGTTAAAGTTAAAATTTAAAATATTTTTATCTATTTTTTTGTTACTCTTTCGTGCTGATTCTGTTTAGTGATTCAGATGTTGGAACAATGAGTAAAATCTTTAGATATAAAATACATTTTTATTAGCTCCGAATGTTAGTTAAGTGTGGAGTGTTGAAGAATAAACAGGACTGAAATCGGATACACGGTTGGAGACAGAAATCGATGAATCGGTAAATTTAGGAGAACCGGAATTGGATAATTGGGCATCGAGTTACACATTTTTTATTTCGGACATTTTTTTTTGTATGCCCAACTATTTGGGGAAGGACATACAAAATAAAAAATGGTTGGGTATACACGAAAAGGTTTTAAATAAAAGATGTCTACCTCGCCCAATTCATTACCAGAAAATTTCACATAGGACTGATGGCTAATATATTATATAGCAAATTTTCACTGACAAAATAAATTTTCTTCTTCTTCTTCTTCTTCTTCTTCTTCTTCTTCTTCTTCTTCTTCTTCTTTTATTCGGAAAATAATTAACTAAAAACAAGCAACTTCTTTCTCCGTATAATATTATTTAGATGAGTGATAAACCTAAAAATTTTATTCAATGATTTTGTTTATATATTGGCAGTTGGCATCAACAGTTTGGCACCTAATTGGTATAAATAAGCAAACGTTTAGAGACACAGAAAAACGCTTGATATTAAAGTTTTAGAGCTCGCTCAATAATGTTTATTGCTTTTTATTTCATATAGATCGGATGAAAATTTAATGAATTATTTCAAAATTTTAGTTTCGAATATTTCCCAAAAAATTCCCTTTTTAGCATATTTTTCAGCTTTATTTTAAAGCATATTTAATACCATGATTACAGAGAAGATATATGCATTAAGACAAGTAATGTGAGCTATTCTCTCCTTGGTCGTGACGTTAATCGAGTACAAGGTAATTCCTGATTTTGGCTCGTCCGTGAGCGCTAAAAGTTATATCTATTTAAAAAAAAAAAAAAAAAAAAAAAAAAAATTTGTTCAGATTAATATATAAAAATAATGAATTTTTTATGACAGTTTAAAGGTTGTATCTCTTTAACCACTTGCTCACCAACTCAATATTTTACTTTGAGTTACTTATAGTATTTATAGTTACTTAGAGTATGACTTTGAGTTACTTATAGAATTTATAGTTACTTAGAGTACCTTTTAATGTTATATTTAGACTATGAGCTCCCAAAGATAAAGTGAATGTGGAATGCTGTATATGAAGCTTCAACTGAGATCTAAAGCTATTTAACTCTTTTACAACTCCTGTAATTTTATTTAATTTTTAATTCCACAACATTCAGCAAAGATATCAATTTCTCGCTACATAATAATAATTATTTTAGTCATTGTTCCAGCATTCTAATCGCTATATCAAAAACACTGAAAGTTATAATTTATAGTTTATCAGAAGAGAGGTGAAGAGAGAAAATATAGATATATATATATAAGAAAGAAAAAGAGATATATATATATATAGTTAAGTTATTACATATATATATATATATATACATATATATATATATATATATAGGCAAGTTTAGAATAGATTAAGGGTTAGAATATAATGTGTATATGTCTCCCGCTAAATCATAGTATAAAAATAAACACTTGATAAGTTTGTTCTTCCACATTCCTTGGACAAATCCTTTGACTAAATGATGATCAAGTCTGATCTAGTATAACAACAAAAAATATAAAGTATTATTCTTGGAGCATATTCACAATAAAAGAATCTTTAATATTTCCCCAAATTAGAAATAGCCAACAACTGGTAACAATTCCATATCTTATCGCATAATGAGATATCAATTGAAAACACACGAAAGTATGGTAGTATATTAAATAGTAATAAAGAGGCTAAATTGTAAGCAAATAATTATTTACTTAGCTGAAACGCCCTTTTTTTTATCATCGGATAGTAGATGAGAAAAAAAAAATCAAAAATATTAAGGACATACGAAGGCTTGATAAGATGATGTTATAGTTGTGTGGAAGTTGTCGAGAAGAAATGTTAGAGGAACTGAATTTTCGAGTCCTTGAAAACAACTACATTTTTATCTGCCCTGACTAGAAAGTTGTAGTTGGCTGGACGTCTTTCATAATGAAAATAATGATAAAAGGTGGAGTAATGGACATATGAGTGAATTGGTGGTGAAGTGGCAGAGGAGGTAGTTATGAAAAATAGAAAAAGAATGGGGGAATGATAAAGTACATTGAGAAGCACCACTATTCATAAGTTTCAAGGATGAACTGTGGGCGTTTACAACAGCTGCTACGGAACGACCCGAAAGGAAATCAAAAAGGCCACCGAAAGAAAGAAAAATAGCTAAATACTCAAGTTTAAAAATCAAGGCTTTGTGCCACGCTCTATCAAAAGCTTTCGATGTGTCCAAGGCTAGAGCAAAATATTCGCAGAAATGCCGAAGACCATCAGAGGACTAAAAGTCGAGGAGAAGGGAAGATCACCAGAAGAGCTCTCCTTACTGAAGTTTTGATCACCAGAAGACCGCTCCTTACTGAAGTTTTGATCACCAGAAGAGCGCTCCTTACTGAAGATTTGATCACCAGAAGAGCGCTCCTTACTGAAGTTTTGATCACCAGAAGAGCGCTCCTTACTGAAGTTTTGATCACCAGAAGAGCGCTCTTTACTGAAGTTATCTTCATTAGACATTAGTGAGCAAAATGAAAAAGGAAACCTAAAAGAGGGGAACTTAGAGAGCAGCAATGCATGTCATACCCAGTCAGTTGTCTTAAATCTGTCAAACCTCCACCGCACAAGACTTTCCATGGTCTCAAAGCGCAGAAAAATATTGATTAGTGAGAAAGGAAAGTGTATTAGTAGTTCAACTCGAGTTTTAGGAGCAATACTGATGATCAGATAAAGAGGATGCTCCAAATTATCGAGAAAATGAAAAATATTTAGTATAGATTCATAAATCTTAGCAAGAATACAGATGAAAGGTATAGGTCTATAGTTAGACGGTTCAGAGTTCCTACTTTTCTTCGAGACAAGAATAACATTTGCACTCTCCCGGCATTGAGGAAAGGTGTTTGTATTAAGGAATAAAGAGAAAAATATAACGAGGACAGGTGCCAGTTCAGAAGCGCACAACTCAAAACACGAGGATGAATGTCATCTGGGTCGCTTGCCTTGCTAAAGTTCATAGACATTATTATCCCAAACCCCTGATCATTTATAATCTTGGTTAAAGACGTGAAACACATTAGTGGAGTAGAAGGAGGATTGCCAAGGTCGTTGAGGGAAGAATTAGAAAAAATTGACATAGATTTGCTTTTTCAGTAGAATTATTAACGCCAAATCCAACAGAGGGAATAAGAGGGGAAGAGGGGGGGAAAGACATATTTGCGATAGTTGTTAGATATTTTTGGCAAGGAGCCAAAAAGAAATTTCAGTAGAACCAACCAAAAAGGTCAGCGAGCTTCCTTTAATGAAACAAACTTTGTCAGTCGAATAATATCCCTGCAATAATTTCGATCTGAAAGATTAAGGAATAAGTTACCCAACCCTGTTTTAATTAATAGAATAAGTAATATTTGTAATTTAATTTGTGAATATCATCGTGATGGATTCAGAGGCGAAGTTGGAATTATATTTTATCCTTGTTACATTTCCATTCAACTAACTAACTTAATTAAGCATCAAAGACCTATCTATATTAGTAAAAACATATCAAGAGTACTTAATATGCAATGATTCCTAGCTGTATAGTTGTAAAAATGAAATTTGAATCTCTCTCTCTTCTCTCTCTTCTCTCTCTCTCCTCTTTTTCTCTCTTTTTATATATATATATATATATAATATATATATTTTATATATTTATATTATATATATATATATATATTTATTGATATATATATATAGTATTATATAATAATATTATATATATATATTAATATATATATATATATATATATTTTCTATATAGTTATTATATATATATTATATATATATATTATATTATATATATATATATATATATATATATATTATATTATATATAATATTAGTATATATATATAAATATATATATAATTATATATATAAATATATATTAAATTATATATTATTAATTATATTATATTATATATATATATATATTATATATATATATATATTATAATATATATATATATATATTATATTATATATAAATATAATATATAATATTATATATATATATATATACTATATTATATATTATATATTATTATATATATATATATATATATTTTATTATAATTATATTATATATATAATATATATATATATATATATATATTATAATAATTATAATTATATATTAATATATATATATATATATATATTATTAATATTCATATATATATATATATTATATAATTTATATATATATATATTTATTATATATATATATTATATATATATATATATTATATATATATATATAATATATATATATATATTTTATATATATATTATATATATTATATACTATATATATAATGTATTATATATAGTATATATAATATTATATATATATATAATAATATTATATATATTAATATTATATATATAATATATATAAGTATATATATCTATATTAGTTATATTATAATATATATATATATATATATATATATATATATATATTAATAATATAGTAAGTATCAGAACACTTTGACTTCTACAAGTTTTTTCTCAAAAGTAAGAATCTAGGTCTGAAACTTGGAATATAATTTATATATGGGATAAGGACGAAACAGGGTAAATTTCAAGTCGGTGGGATGTATATAAAGGGGGGTCACCCCCGAGAGCGTAGCCGTACGCCGCGTTTATACCTTTTGGCTTTCCAAACCCGAGATTGAGTTAAGCCTAGCGAGAGTTGGGCTCGAGCGTGATGACGTAATCTCGTCGAAGACGAGATTACGTCAGTGGCGCGAAGCGCGCGCATACGCATACACATACAAGCATTAATTAATTATTATTTATTATTATTATTATTATTTATTGATTTTATTATTTAGTTAAATTATTATTATTATTATTATTTATTATTATTATTAATATTATTAATTATATTGCATTACGTCGAATGATTCGATTCGAAGGAATCGAAATCTGAGTGAAAAAGATTCCTTAAGGAAATCGTTTTTTTACGCACTCCGCTCTGTATTTCGCCGCGGTTGTTCTTCGCATCTGTTTTGACTCCCGGACTTTCCGATCGAGCTGCCTGCGACTTTCGAAATCATCGTATCGTGCTTAAATTTGGAGTGGTTTAGATGATGAGGTAAACCCCTGTATACGAAGTTTTACGACCATGGTTCTCCCGAAGGTACCACCCATAAAAAAAAAATTAATTGATCGTATAAGGCTGAAATTTGGTGGGGATTCAGAGTGTAATTTTTAGAAAGAGTTAGTATTGGATTCTGAGGAGTTGGCTTCCGGCACCGGTCTGGAGCCGCTGCGGAGGCCGAGTAATAATCAGTCGTATAACAACAATGTAGGTGTGCTTATTTATGTTATCGAGTCTGTAGATTTCGAAAATAATGGTTTCAGAACATCAAAAAAAATAAAACTAAAAATAAATTATAAATAAATAAAATTCTTAATTCTTTTTTATGTTTATAACTTACAAAATTTACGTTTTTACATACCCTATAATCAGTAAGATCAGTAAATCAAACCACCATCCACTTACCCTCATTCCATCCGTGATGTATTGATCTATTGATTAAGGTCAAATTTTTAACTAAAATTGTCGTGTTACATACCCTTAAGCAGTAAATCAAACCACCATTCAACCCCTTTAATCCAAACCCACCACCATTCTGTAAAATTTGTGATTCTATGATCTATTGATTCAAGTCATATTTTACTAAAATTGTCATGTTTTACACTAAAACAGTAAATCAGTAATCAAACCACCATCCAACCCCCTCCCGCACTCTGTCCAGTCTTGATCTATTGATCTATTGATCGTATTGATTAAGGTCACATTTTTTACTAAAATTGTCAATGTTTTACATACCCTAAATCAGTAAATCAGTAAATCAACCACCATCCAACCATCCATTCGACACCTCCTGTCCAGTTGTGATCTATTGACCTATTGATCTATTGATTAGTCATATTTTTTAGAAAAATTGTCATGTTTTACATACCTAAATAGTAAATCAGAAATCAAACCACCGTCAACTACCATCCGATCCATACCCTCCTACCCTTTTGTGATCTATTGATCTATTGATCTATTGATTCAGGTCATATTTTTTACTAAAATTGTCATGTTTTACGTACTTAAATCAGTAGTAGTAAATCAAACCAGACCGTCCAACTACATCCGACCACCCTCCTGTCCAGTTGTGATCTATTGACATATTGATCTATTGATTCAATCATATTTTTTCTAAAATTGATATGTTTTTACATACCCTTAAATAGTAAATAGTAAATCAATAACCACCGCCTACCATCCGACACTCCTCCTGTACAGTTGTGATCTATTGATCTATGATCTATTGATTCAGGTCATATTTTTTTTACTAAATTGTCATGTTTTACATACCTAAATAAGTAAATAGTAATCAAACACATTCATCACCATCCGACCACCTCCTGTATTGTGATCTATTGATCTATTGATTCAGGTCATATTTTTATAAATTGTACAGTGTTTTACATACTAAATCAGTAATCAGTAATTCACACCGTCCAAACTACATCCGACCAACCTCCTGTCAGTTGTGATCTATTGGATCTATGAATCTATTGATTAGGTCATATTTTTTACTAAATTGTCATGTTTTACATACCTAAATCAGTAAAATCAGTAAATCAGACCATCAACCCCTCCCCACCTCCTGTCCAATCTTGATCTATTGATCTATTGATCTATTGATTCAGTACATTTCGCGTATAATTTTGGGATAAACATACATAAATCAAGTTCTTTTACAAAGATCACAATCATATATGTTGAGTAATTCAAAGTTTCCACATTAATAAGGCTAACATAACATCATCTGAACTATGGATATAACCCACAACGACAAACTTAACACATCTTAAACATGAATAAACTGTAAACGTTAAAGTTCCCCACTTAACAGCAGTGAAGTAACTAAACAATAGCATACAATGACACCTACTTACACTTTTTCTTACATATCACTGATATTTTTACATTAACATTGTAATATTAACAAATTTACCACAACCATGTGTAATTATCACACAGATCAATGAGTATACCTCTAATGTAACAAAGTTTTCACATTTAATAAGATTAACTTAACGTCATCTGAACTATGAATATAACCACAACCGACAACTTAATTCATACGCGATGTATGTTAGGTTTGCATTTGTACATTATATTCTTAGTTCGGTTATGATATGTTGGTTTTTGACGCTAAATAGCTTTGTGTGCGTTAAGCTATATTTCGGTAGGTCGTAAATTAAGAAATTTATTTTATGTTTATGTTTATCAAAATGATACTCGAAATATGATTAATCAATAGTTCAATAGATCATAGGCGAATGGATGGGTAGGGGATTGCTGACGGGAGGTTTGGTTTACTGATTTACTGCCTTAAAATCAGTAATTAAGCTTTACTGTGATATTTTATTCAAAGAACTTATTTTTTTTTATGCTATGTCAGGATAAAATTTTGTTATTTTTATGTTATGGTTTAGTTAAAACTTTGTTGTCTTTGCAATTATTCGTTGGGATTGATGTATATTTAGATAACGAGGATGATTGGATTTTTGTTAAAATTATTATGAAGTTGATGTTAAATTCGGAACGTTAGCATTTGGTTCGTTGTTCAGTATGATGACTAGACAGGGTTATACTAATTTTTTTGTTAAAATTTACGATGGTTAATGTAAGATTAACAATGATATGTTAGAGATATGCTTGAAAAAAAGTGGGAATAGGTTACGTTGTTCGAAGTGTTAGGTACTTTACCGTTGTTAAGTGCGGAACTTTGTAATGTTAGTAGTTTATTAGTACGTATGGTGTTGTTAGTTTTGTCGTTGTACATGTATATTCTTAGTTCAGGTTATGTTAAGTTAGCTATATTAATGTAAAAAAACTTTGTTACGTTAGGCATATATTCTGATGGTTTAGTAATATAAAATATTTTTGTGTTATGTAGTCGAATGATAACTCGAAATATACATTAAGTCAATAGATTCATAGGATCAAAAAGGGTCTGAACAGGAATGTAGGAGGGCGGGCGGGGACGGGTGGTTTGAATTTACTGATTTACTGATTTTTTACTGCTTTAATTTCGTAAAGTATTACTTTACCATGATAATTTTTATTCAAAGAACTTTGTTTTATGTTATGTTTAGGGAATAACTTTATGTTTTACAGTTATCCGTCAGTTTGTATTATAATTGAGTACATGGTTATGGATAAATTTTTTGTCAATGATGTTTACCGTGTCTTTGTAGATTATGCGTTAATATGGTTAGAGATATGCCTGAAAAGTATGAATAGGTTTACGTTTGCTGCAATGTGCTACTTTACTGGTTTAAGTGCTGGAACTTTGTTAATGTTAACAATTTATTCGGTGTGTATTTTGTTGGTTTGTCGTTGTACATTTATTTTCTTAGTTCATATGATGCTAGGTTAGTTTTTATTGTGATGTGGAAATTTATCACGTTAGAATAAATTCGTTGATCAGTTTGTAATCGGTCAAGGTTTATGATACATTTTTTTTTGTTAATGTACTGTTCAGTATAAATTAACATTATGATGTTAGAGATATGCTTGAAAAAGTAAGATAAGGTTACGTTTTTGCATGCAATGTTAGTTATTTACTGGTGTTAAGTGTGAACTTTGTTAATGGTTGACTGCTTTATTCGGTAATAAGGTTTGTCGGTTTGTGTTGGTACATTATAGATGCGGTAGTTTTCTTTGATTGGCTGATGTTTGCTTTATTGATTGTGTAAAACTTTGTTACGTTTAGATATACTCATTGATCTGTATGATAATACACACGGTTGTGGTAAATTTTTGTTAAATGTTCTATGTTAATGTAAAAATATTAGTGTATGTTGAAGCAAAGTGCGCATAGGTTGGTCTTTGTAATGTTTGTTAGTTACTTCACTGCTTTCCAAGTGTGGAACTTTGTTAATGTTGACTGCTTATTCATGTTTAAGATGTGTTAAGTCTTGTCGTTGTGGGTTATATTCCATTAGTTAGATGATTTTAAGTTAATCTTTATTAATGTTGGAAAACTTTGTTACATAGAGTAATACTCATTGTCTGTATGATAATTACACATGGTTTTGTGGTAATTTTTTGTTAAAGTTACTATGTTATGTAATATGTTAGAGATATGCTTTAGAAAGTGTGAATAGGTTGCGTCCTTGTATGGATGTTACTTCACTGCTGTTAAGTGGGGAACTTTGTTAACGTTACAGTTATTCATGTTTAAGATGTGTTAGGTTTGTCGTTGTGGGTTATATTCATAGTTTAGAGATGATGCTCAGTAAGCTTTATTAATGTGGAATCTTTGTTACGTCAACATATATTGTTTGATCTTTTGTATCAAGAAACTTGATTTTATGTTACTGGTCTTATCCAAAAAATGATACGCGAAATGTGACTTGAATCAATAGATCAATGATCAAGAATGGACAGGAGGGTGGCTGGATGGTGGTTTTATTTGGTTTGAATTACTGATTTTACTGATTTACGGGTATGTAGAGACATGTACAATTTTATGTAAAAAATATGCCTGAATCAAGTTGATCAATAGATTCAATAGATCAGCAACTGGACAGTCGAGGGTGGTTGGATGGTGGTCGGATGGTGGGTTTGATTTACTGATTTACTGATTTAGGGTATGTAAAACATGACAATTTTAGTAAAATATGACCTGAAAATAGATCATAGATCACAACTGACAGGAGGGTGGTCCGGTGTGGGTTGGATGGTGGTTGGATTATTTACTGGATTACTGATTAGGGTATGTAAACATGACAATTTTTAGTAAAAAATATGACCTGAATCAATAGATCAATAGATCAATAGATCACAACTGGACAGGAGGGTGGTCGGATGGTAGTTGGACGGTGGTTTGATTTACTGATTTACTGATTTAGGGTATGTAAAACCATGACAATTTTTAAAAATATGACCTGAAATCAATGAGATCGAATAGATCAATAGATCACAACTGGACAGGAGGGTGGTCGGATGGTAGTTGGACGGTGGTTTGATTTACTGATTTACTGATTTAGGGTATGTAAAACATGACAATTTTAGTAAAAAATATGACCTGAATCAATAGATCAATAGATCACAACTGGACAGGAGGGTGGTCGGATGGTGGTTGGATGGTGGTTTGATTTACTGATTTACTGCTTTAGGGTATGTAAAACGTTACAATTTTAGTAAAAATGTGACCTTAATCAATAGATCAATAGATCAATAGATCAATAGAAGGGTATGAGGGTATGGAGGGAACCAACAGGGTGGCGGGGAGGGGGGTTGGATGGTGGTTTGATTTACTGATTTACTGATTTAGGGTATGTAAAACATGAAAATTTTAGTAAAAATATGACTTGAATCAATAGATCAATAGATCACAATTGGACAGATGGGTGGGTGGGTGGATGAAGGGTTGAATGGTGGTTTGATTTACTGATTTACTGCTTTAGGGTATGTAAAACGTTACAATTTTAGTAAAAATTTGACCTTAATCAATAGATCAATAGATCAATAGATCACGACTGGACAGGAGGG
>JABUQX010061860.1:27500-32500 GCA_015478945.1 Trachelipus rathkii
GGCAGATTACTAGATGTAAATGTATTCAGAGGGGCAGGTAGGGGGTTATCTGATCACTATTTGGTGGTTGCTAGGTTAAGGGTAGGGGGAGAGGTAACGGTTAGGGAAAGAGAAAATAAGAGGAGAATAGAAGTCATAAAGGTGGAAAATTAGATGAGGCAATGTGTAGGAGGGAGTTTATGAGGGGTATGGAGGATAAGTGGAGGGACGTGAGAGGGACGGAAATTAGGGAAGTGGAGGAGGAGTGGATGAGATTTAAAGAGACAATTTGTGAAGAGGCCAGAAGGATATGTGGATAAAAAGGTGGGAGCAAGTAGAAGGAAAGGAAGTGAATGGTGGAGTGAGGAGGTGAAAGAGTTGGTGAAAAGACAAAGAGTTTTAATGTGGAAAATGGTTGGGAAGTAGGAGAGAGGGAAGCTGGGAGGAATATAGAAGGGTTAGAGAGTGGAAGCAAAGAGGGCGGTGGAGAGGGCGAAGAGAAATGCAAATAATGAGGTGTAGAAAAGTGACAGAAATTTTTGAAACGGGGAGCAAGATATTCTGAAAGAAGTAAATAAAAAAGGAAGAAGATGGAGGGGGTTAGGGGAGAGGGTTAAGGGAGGAAGGAAGGGGAATGGATAGGAGGGGAGGATAAGGTGAGGAAAAGATGGGGGGGAATATTTTAGAGGATTATTGAATGAAATGGGTGGGAGAGATGAGGATGATTTACAAGAGGTGAGGGTGGGGGGGGAAGTGGGGCAGGAAGGGGATTTGGAAATACAAATGGATGAAATTATTAGGGCGTTTAACTAAGGAAAAAAAGGAAAGTCGCACAGTCTAGATGGTGTGGAGTATGGAAATGTTACAGATGGGAGGCAGAGGGGTGGAGGAATGGCTTTATAGGTTATATAATTTATGTTGGAGGAGGGGAGAGGTTCCAAAGGATTGGGAGGATGGTTGTTTGGGTTCCCCTGTAATAAAAAGGGAAAGGGGATAGGATGGAGTGGGGGAATTATAGAGGTATTTGTCTTTGAGTGTAGTAGGGAAAGTTGTATGGGAGATACTAATTGAGAGGCGTGAGAGATTTAACGGAGGAGAGATTGGGGGAAGAACAAGGAGGATTTTAGGGTGGGAAGGGGGGGTGTGGATCAAGTATTCACGATGAAGATGCTTGTGGAGAAAGGTATAGAAAGGAAAGGGAAAGTGTACGGGTGTTTTTTTGATCTGGAGAAAGCATATGATAGAGTGAAGAGGGGGGAATTATGGAAGGTGCTGGAGGACATTTGGAGTCAGGGGGTAAAATTAAGTTAAAGGTAATTAGGCGCTTTTATAGGAATAGCAGAATGTGTGTGAGAGTATAAGGAGGGGAGAGTGAGATGTTTGGGGTAAAGAGAGGGTTAAGATAGGGATGTGTAATGTCACCGTGGCTTTTCAATTTATTTATGGAAGAGTGTCCTACAGAGGAAATGTATGAGGGAGGGGAGAGGGGTGGAATTGATGGATAGGGGTGAAAGATGGGAGTGAACATGATACTGTTTGCGGATGATACTGCCTTAGTGGCGAAGAATTCAGAGGGCTGTAGTTTTGGTGAAGGAGTTTGAGAGGGTGTGTGGACAAAAGGGTCTTAGGATAAAACCCAGGAAAGAGTAAAGTGTTAGTGTTTTGAGGAGGATGAAACAGATGAGGGGATGGGGTTAGAGATTCAGAATAGGAGGTGTATATTGAAAGAAGTAAAGGTTTTCAGATATTTAGGGATGGATTTGGATAAGGAAGGAGGGATGAAGGAAGAGATAGATCACAGAGTAGGAGAAGGAATGAGAGCATTGAGTGGTCTGAGGAAATTATGGAAAGGGGGGGATTTATCACATAAACTTAAAGATAAGTATGTTTGAGGAGAAAATTTGTGTTCCAGCGGTACTATATGGGTGTGAAACTTGGGGGTTGAATGCTTAGGTCCAAGAAGAAGCTGGAAGTGTTTGAGATGAAAGGGTTGAAGAGCGGTATGTGGGTTGCAAAAGAGAGAGGATTAGGAATAGGGTGATAAGAGAGAGATGTGATTGGAAAAATGGTTTGGTGAGAAGAGAGCGGAAGAAGGGAATGTTAAGATGGTTTGGACATCTGGAGAGAATGGGGGAGCAGAGGGTGGTTAGGAGAGTTTGGGAGGCGGAGGGGATAGGAAAGAGAGGAAGGGGGAGACAGGAGAAGGTGGTTGGATGGAATAAAGGAAATGCTGGAAGAGAGAGGGATGAGGGTGGAGGATGGTAGGGTGTTGGCGAGAGATAGAATGGAATGGAGGAGGTGGGTGGGGGCGAGATGAAGGAAAATATGAATTAAGGAAGCTGCACGTACCACTACCCCGCTTAAGCGGGAATAAGTGTTTGTATAATAATAATAATAATAATAATATATATATATATATTTATATATATATATAGTTATATATATATATATTATTATATATATAATATATATATATAATATATATATATATTATATATATATATATATATATATATAATATATATATATATATATAATATATATATATATTATATAATATCTTTGTGTATAGATATATATATAAATTTTCAATAAGTATTTGGCAGGGCTCAAGAGCCGGGTTTTTTTTTTTGGTTTTTTTTCCTGCTACGACTCTCGCTCTACAATTTTAAAATGTTTAATTTTTAGGAGCTTAAAGCTATCAATAGTGTTGTTCCTCAGGGTTCTGTGCTATCTCCAGCGATTTTTCTCATTTTCATTAATGATCTTCTGTCTATGGTTTCATCTTTTATCCGCTCTTGTGTCGACAATTCCAACCTTCATTATTCCTTTCAGTTCGGAATACGCATCAATCCACATAAATTAGACAATGGTGGTGACCTTGGAGTAACTAACCTCTGATTTTTCTAGTATTAATAGTTAGGGCTAAAAAAGAATGGTCATTTCAATGTCTCAAATGATCAATTTCTTGATTTATCTTCTCAACATAATCATCCTTACAACTACATCATCATCTTTAAAAACACACACACAGTCTTTCATCTGTTCTTAATATTCTAGGTATTTTCTTTTCTCGTGATCTTCATGGAAGGATCGGTTATCTGTCTCACTAAACAACATTCTAAGATATTGGGTGTTTTGAGGCACCTTCGGAACTTTTCACAACACCCCAGCTGCTTTCTCTGGGACGATGTCTCACCTTGTATGGGTATGCATCATACATGAGGGGTGATTTCCACATACAGCTCTATTTGAAAGGGTGGAATCTGGTTGGATTTTTTGTCTTATCAGTTCTCCTGCTCTCACTGACTATCCAATCTCTCTTTCTGGCCTTCGAAAGTTGTACCACTCTTCTAATGAAATTTTTATTACAAAAACATTGCTGTTCTATCTTTATGGAGAGTTCGTGCAAGTCATTTTTCACACAGCCTCATCCTTTCTCTGTCCAACTCCCTGACCTGAGACTTAACGGCTATGCTCATTCATAAATGTATTCTACTGGTAAAATTTGAGCGATCTTCCTTCCTATAACTTCAAACTTTCCAACGCCGCAAATCGGTCCCTGTTATCATTTGATTTCATCCTTCCTGGTTTTAATTCTCCTCTAACTCTGAATTAAAGAAGAGCAACAACAACAAACAAAACAAAGACTCATGTGTGAGTGAGAGTGACTCCGATCCTGACTCATGACTTTGGAGCAGTCAACTTTTCACACCTCTTTTTAAGAATCTTGACTCTGAGGGACTTAAGGCAATTAACCCTTTTCCATACATTTCTCTTTTGAGAACCATGATTCTTGAGAAGTCGTGATTCAATTTGGTCTTTTGATCACTCAAGAAAATGAGAAGTCGTGATTCAATTTGAGAGAACGATCTTTTGATCACTCAAGAAAATGACTAGTTTCAAAGAGTCGTTCACGGGTGTACGTGTTGAGATTAGTGTAACAATGCACATTGAAATAAACTGTAATTAATTGCAGAATCCAATATATATATATATATATATATATATATATATATATATATATATATATATATATATATATATATATATATATATATATATATATATATATATATATATATATATATATATATATATATATATATATATATATATATATATATTGATTTTTTATTATACATATATATATATATATAATAGTATATATATATATATATATATATATATATATATATATATATATATATATATATATATATATATATATATATATATATATATATATATATATATATATATATATATATAGGGTGTTTAGTAGACATACGGCAAAAATTCAAGAGGTTATTCCCTGGACCATTCTAAGAATATTTTGTCCTTTGATGATTTTAGAAAACCCTCTTTGTTTCGGAGATACAGGGGGAAACAAGGATGTCGACAATGAGAACGAGGTTTCGTATTTTGTATAATATGAATTTTGCCCTAAATAATGTATGTTTTTGTACGAGGCAGTGCCTTAGATAATTGAGTAGTTAATAAATTCTAAATAAATAAACATCAGGCAAGTGCAGACATCGAAACGAAATACATTGGCAAGCTTTAGATCCCTACGATCATATGTTTAATATTGTGTGGTATACAGTACGTACGTAAAAATAGATTGTACCATTTGAAACATAATTTAAGAATGTATTTAAATAACATAAAGGAAAAAGTTCGATAAGTAAAATAGTAATTACAAAATAAATCGAAATTTTACAAAATAAATCGAAATTTTACAAAATAAATCGAAATTGTACTAATCTACGTATATGGGCGTGTCGTTTCCTCCATTGATGTCATGTGATGTATAGCTAACTATGTATGATTCCTTTGATTTGAACGTGACTTTGACCCAGTACCCCGCCTACCTTACAAGATAGCATTACTTACTTTGGTATTGTGTTACTTTGACAAACTTAAACCGAAGCCGCACGTTAGAACACATTCCCATTTACTTATCGTACAATAACTGTTGCCAACAATACAGTTTTAAATGTGGATATCATTTCCATAAG
>JABUQX010061860.1:37500-45000 GCA_015478945.1 Trachelipus rathkii
TGGGAAATCGTTTTTATATTAAACATCAAACAATAGTAGTGCGACGTAACAAAGTTTTTCGCCAGTAATAAAGTTTACCAGTATCATCTGAATCCAGAATATAACCCCAATAAAGACAAACTTAGCCCATCTTAAACAGGAATAAAATTGCCACACAGTTTCACACTTCAACACCCGTAAAGTATTCAACAACACCATATTAAAAACGTATCTTACTACACTTGGTCGTTATACCTCCAACATAGTTGTCGCTAATTTTGCATTAACATGGTAATATTTAACTAAAATTTACTATAACCTTGTGTAATTATCATATAGACCGGCGAAAGTATGCAGTCAACGTAACAAAGTTTTCACACTAATAAAAGTTAACATGATGTAACATGTCCAAGAATGCACGTTAAAAGGCAAGACATTATAGCAAGCACACAATACAACAAGACCATTTAACACCGCGTAATTCAACATTTACAAAATCCATTCTCATACGGCCAGCCATACTTCAACACACGTTAATTCTACACAACATAGTAATATGAACAAAATTTAGCATACCTATTTGGCCCTCATACATTTGCCAGGGTAGCAAATAAAGTAAAGTTTACTTCTGCAAAGTTATAATCATCAATGGGCCTACCTCCTCAGAAAATATTGTCATCGTCGAACTTGTCATCGCGAACATAGCGGAAGTAAACAGTTCTCATATTTATATCATATACTTTCATTGAAAGAGCGTTGTAAACAAAGACAAAATATAAGTTTATTTTAAATATACACCACTTAATCCAGAGAATTAGATTGCCATATGTGTTCTATCTTCAAAGACTAACATCTCAAAGGATGCAGATAAATACCTTCAGCAACATAACATTTTTGCATATTTTTGATTCAGCACGCGCCACTTCATGCCGTGCAGGTCTTTCCAGGCCGATAGCACGCACCTCGCACACCGTGTTATACGGAAATCATGTTTCGGTGGCAGACAGCTGACCACGTGTTATATGCGTCCTTTCGCGTCAACACGTGCCAGATGTGATGTTACTTCGTTTTTATTTTGCAGTAATGCCGTAATATTTTCAGACGCCTGAATCTGCACTCTGCGTTGATACGCGCGCAGCGTGTCGTTACATGTCGATGGGCTTTCACGCTGCGCAGTTATCGCGGGTTTTAATATTGTCACGCGATTTAGTGAACACAACGCCCATGATACCACGGAGCCTTCCGCTAGATATTAATTACTCCTTTCGATCCATCGAGGAACAATGTTACCCTTCTAAGTCAGCGATGTCGATGAACTATCAGCACAAACGAATAAAGGTCCATTATTTCGACCTCAGGGGATAGGCACGTGGAATAGAACTGTTGACGATTAAATAGGTCGATCGTTACTGCTGGGCTGAACGAAGCTTGTGAAGATAATACGGCCAGGGAGATGGGAGCGATACCGCAAAAATAGTACAGCGAAAAATGTCCTACTGAAGAAAATAGTGTATAAACAACCCTTAAATGTAATTCTTTTCGTTCAATTAAAAACGTTAATATATGCACGAACGAACCATAACAGTTCAAAAGGGTATATACTTCGTTATATAATAATAACACGACATCAACAATCGTCAACAATAATATTAACATAGTATTAAAAGATGTTCTTTAGATAACCAGAATATGCGGTCGTACAGCCACATTAATGTGCAACGCAGTCACTTCACCCGTAGTGGGATATTGTGTCGTGAGACCTGCTCATAATAAATCTCAACATGCGGTGGTTCTTTACATGGCGATCACGCGCATAACGTTAGGTCGTCAGTAACCCGTTTGGCCATCGCGCAGTGCTGGACGTAAACAAATTTCATTGCGTTAACATAACATAATTTGAGCTAAGAATATGATGGTTACCCAGCGTCTCCAACACCATAGCCGCAATAAATCATTCAACACAATCTCTTCGCATTCTACCGTGCAGTAAAGTACCTAACATGATTAGGTTAAACGTACCGAATTACACTTTTCAAACATATACTTCAATGATATCGTTAACATCGTAATATTTAACAAAGCCTAAGATAAACTCCGTTCCAATCATCATACGACAAGCAATATAATGCTATCACAATGTTTTATTATCAGCTTCGTAGATGGTCAGCACCATCAGGTTCTAGCCAATATCAGACGCTGGTGAACATAACGTTTTAATAAATATATAGTGGGTCATCGTATGTATGATACAACATAAAATAAAGTCTTTGAATAAAATAATCAGGTTAGTAAATCGTATATTTCACGATGCAGCAAATCAGCATCAGTAAACAAACCACTACTGCAGTTCGCCAGATCTGTTGAACCACACCAGTCAGCGCTGGTGCATTTGGATAAACATAACATAAAATAAAGCCCTTATATGTGACTATCGAATATATGCCACCAACAGTTTCAGCATCACGGTGCCAACATACATCATAGCGTAACTAAGACACGTGCCAAGATAACCCAACAGGCCTTGGTGTGGGTGACACTGAAGAACATCCCGAAATTATCTATTTATCGTTGTACATAACAGATCATATAATACCAGTAGCTCCGATTGGCGCATCGTTAACAGATGCCGTGATTATTCGTCACTTAACAGCGATCGGATCTATCAAAGATACCAACATCTGGACAGCACATCCCGTCGAAGCTTCAACATTTGACCTTGCTGAACGTAGACAGCAGCAACCTAACAGTCAGCACCACAGTAGTTACCTACAAAATCCTCATTTTCTGGCCATCACAGTACATTTAACCCAGCGAGTTATCTTCGTCCCAGATGCCCCTCTGGAAAGGGTGTGGCCTTAGGACCACCCCTGAAGGTGTAAGGGCTTTGCCCCAGCCCGGAAGGGCCTCTACCCTCCTTCAGTGGGGTAAAGCTTCCGCTTACACCCTCTGGGGTGATCCCCCTCGCAGGATTCACACTTTCAAGGGGCGCATCCCCTGGGATTTCCGGAAGGTAATATGTTGCTTTAGATACTCTTGGTTGATGAAAAACTGTTTATTCGTAAGTTAGGTACGTTATGTTAAATATTACTATGACAATGTGAAAATAAACACTGATTTGTTAGAGAAATGAGGTTTTTGTAAGGTATTACTGTGTTAACTGACGATGATGTGTTAGAAACGTGAGTCTAGGTTAAGTTTTTGTTGAGCAATGTTAGGTTTGCCCTAGAATTTTGCTAATGTCTACGATTATTCATAGGTCAAATGATGTTATACATACTTGAAACGAGTGACACTTTGATGAAGATAGTGTCAATTCATAGTTCAAGATGTTGGTATCTTTGATAGATTCATTACTTGTTACGGATTATGTTATATGTTACGCTTTTATCTGTTGCTGATATGCGAGAATGGGAACATATCGAGTATTGTATGATCTGTTAGCTAATTTACCTTTGATAAGAATAATTCTTCAATGTTGGCTGTTTATTCGAGCGTAAGGTATGTTAAGTTTGTCGTTGTACATTATATTCTTAGTTCAGGCTATGATACGTGAGTTTTATTGATGTTAAAACTTTGTTACGTTAGCATATATTCGTAGGTCAGTATATAAAGAACTTATTTTTATGTTATGTTTATTCAAAATGATACTCAATATGACTTGAATCAATAGTTCAATAGATCCCAGGCGGGTGGGATGGGTAGGGGACTGCAGGGATGGGTGGTTTGATTTACGGATTTACTGATTTACTGCTTTAAAATCAGTAAACTATTACGGTTTACTGTGATATTTTATTCAAAGAACTTATTTTTATGTTATGTCAGGATAAAATTTTGTTATTTTTTGTTATGTTTGGTTAAAACTTTGTTATGTTTGCAATTATTCGCAGGGGATTATGATATTTAGACGAGGTTATGATGAATTTTTTGTTAAATATTACGAAGCTGATGTAAAACATTTGTTACGTTAGCATTATATTCTTTGTCAGTATGATGATTAGACAGGTTTATGCTAAACTTTTGTTAAATATTACGATGTTAATGTAAAATTAACCTTGATATGTTAGAGATATGCTTGAAAAAGTGTGAATAGGTTACGTTTGTACGATGTGTTAGGTACTTTACTGCTGTTAAGTGCGGAAGTTTGTTAATGTTAGTGGTTTATTCGTACGTATGGGGTGTTAGGTTTGTCGTTGTACATCATATTCTTAGCTCAGGTTATGTTATGTTAGCTTTACTAATGTGGAAACTTTGTTACGTTAGCTTACTTTCGCTGCTCTGTATGATAATTAAACAAGGTTATGATAAATTCTTGTTAAATATTACTGTGTCAATGTAAAAATTAACGTTAATATGTTAGAGATATGTTTGGTAAAAGTATGAATAGGTCACGTTTTGTATGCAATGTCAGTTACTTTACAGGTGTTAAGTGTGGAACTTTGTTAATGCTGTGTTAGCTTTATTAATGTGAAAACAATGTTACGTTAGCATATATTCCTTGGTTAGTATCTAAAGAACTTATCTTTGTACTATGTTATTGTTGTTGTTGTTGTTGTTGTTGTTGTTGTTGTTGTTGTTGTTGTTGTTGTTGTTGTCGTTGTTGTTGTTGTTGTTGTCTAACGAGAATATATACCCTTTTGAACTGATATGGTTCGTTCGTGCGTAGTATTCTTGTTTACTTTCTTCTGATTGGTTGAAAAAAAGAATCTCATTACCTATAAGGGTTGTTTACGCATACGATTTCCTTCAGTAGGATAGTTTTTCGCAGTGTTGATACGATGACATCTCCCCGCCTCTCTACGCTTGTTGTTGATATCTTCACAAGGAGCTTCGCTATTCCCAGCAATGTGTCATTTATATTTAATCGTCAACCGGATGGATACCGATACATTGCTTGTATTCCTACCAAAGGGTCAAATAATAGACCTTTATTCGTTTGTGCTGATGGATTCATCAAGATTATCGACATCGCTGATGCATGGCTAGAGGATAAGTGTGTGTTATCTGATGGATCGACGAGTAGTGAAATATCTATCAGAGGTGACCGTGTGAGAGGTCATAATAGAATAGACGTTGTGTTCTCATCGTGTGACAATATTAAAACCCTTGATGTACGCAACTATTGGAAACCCATCGATTGTGTGACCTTCATGCGTACGTGTATAGGTTTCACAGTTCGAACATCTGAAAATATTACAGCATTGCTTAAAATAAAAAACGATAACATCACATCTTAACGATGTTGACATACTTCTGAGGACATACATATAGCATACAAAAATCTGAGATATTTATACCGAAAACATGTGGGTTTCGGATAATACAGTGTACAGGAGTGCATTAATAACTATCAGCCTGGATAAGTTTACTTCTCTCTTGTATGAGAGAATGAGTGCTGCTGAATCAAAATATGCCGAAAAATGGTTTAGTGTTGCTGAAGGTATTTATACTTACATCCTTTTAAAGGATGTTGAATCTTTAGAGAGATATATAGAACGTACCCAATTTGAATCCTATGTTCTCTGATTAGATGAATTAATATATTTAAAATAAACTTATATTTTTATGTATTTATATAACGCTCTTTTCAATGAAAATTATATGTTATAAAATATGAAAACTTGTTTTACTTCCCGCTTATGTTCGCTTTATTGACTAAGTTGTTGATGATGGCTGTTTATTCGTCTGGTTGTTGTGTGTTAAGTCTGTTATGTTCATAGTTTAGCTTTACAGAAGGTAAAACTTTACTTTGTTTGCCCTTACCCATTAGGTATTATGAGGATTAGGTAAGGTTATGCTAAATTTTTTGTTAAATAATACTATGTTAATGTAAAATTAACATTGTCATGTTGGAGATATGGCTGATAAAGTATGAATGGATTATGTTTTTTGTAAGTCTTGTTAGTTACTTTACTGGTGTTAAGTGTGGATCTTTGTTAATGTTAGCAGTTTATTCTTGCTTAAGATGTGTCTGATTTGCCTTTGTACAGTATATTCTTAGTTCATGTTACATCATGTTAGCTTTATTAGTGTGAAAACTTTGTTACGTTAGCATACTTTCGCCGGTCTATATGATAATTACACAATGTTATAGTAAATTTTAGTTAAATATTACCATGTTAATGTAAAATTAACGTTAATATGTTGGAGATATGCTTGACCAAGTGTGAATAAGTTACGTTTTTGTATGAATTGTTAGTTACTTTACGGGTGTTGAGTGTGAAACTTTGTTAATGCTAACCGTTTATTCCTGTTTAAGATGGGCTAAGTTTGTCTTTGTGGGGTTATATTCATAGTTCAGATGATACTAAGTAAGCTTTATTACTGTGAAAACTTTGTTACGTCAGCATATATTGTTTGATGTTTGTATAAAGAACTTGATTTTATGTTATGTTTATCCAAAAATGATACTCAAAATGTGACCTTAATCAATAGATCAATAGATCACAGATGGTCAGGAGGGAGGTTGGATGGGGGTTGGATGGTGGTTTGATTTAGTGATTTACTGCTTTAGGGTATGTAAAAACGTAAATTTGTAAGTTATAAACATAAAAAGAATAAGAAATTTTATTTCTTGATGGTTCTGAAACCATTATTTTCGAAAATCTACAGACTCGAAAACATATATAAGGACACCAATGTTGTATCATTACACAAAAATTTAATAACTCGGCATCGCACCGGAGCCAGCACCGGTGCAGCTGTCAACTCCTACTCCTCTGAGTCAGACTCAGACTCCTTCTTCATTCTTCTTCCACCTTCCTCATTCTTCTTCCTTCTTCATTCCTCCTTTGTTTTTTGCACTCTGTGCTCTTTTTTCAGTCGGGACCCCCCTAATGGGGGGAGTCCTAGACACCCTACACGGACTTATAACCATCATATTCGAACTCTACGACCTCAATAACCCTTATAAACACACCAACATTGTTGTTATACGACTGTTTATTAACTCGGCACCGCAGTGGCTCCAGCACCGGTGCCGGAGCCAACTCCACAGATTCACATATCAAGTATTTCTAGAAACTCAACTCTGAATCCTCTCACCAAATTTCAGCCAATTACGAACACTTTGATTTTTAAGGGGGGGGTCCCCTTCGGGGGGACCCACGGGGACGTAACCTCGTCTACGACGAGGTTACCTCCCCATCTAACACCCCTCCAAATTTTAGCCTGATACGATAACCCTAACCCATGTAGATATATATATTGGACTTAGAACTGGATGCGAAGAAGAAACCGCGGCGGAAATAATACCAAAAATAATAATAATACTGGACCCTGCGGCGGTGCGGTGATGCGGACCCGGAGCCGGAGCCGGAGCCGGAGCCGGAGTCGGAGCCGCAGCTGGAGCTGGAGTCGGAGCCTGAGTCGGAGTCGAAGTCGGAGTCGGCTCAAAAATTGAATCCTTCTACGAAGGATTCAATTTTTTTCGACATAATAATAATAATAATAATAATAATAATAATAATAATAATAATAATAATAATAATAATAATAATAATAATAATAATAATGTGTATGCGC
>JABUQX010061861.1:0-2500 GCA_015478945.1 Trachelipus rathkii
TCATAATTAAACACCATATAAATTTTATTCTTTTATTCTAAGAATAATATTAACGAAAATTTCTTTAGTAGAAAAGAATATTTTCAGGAGCTTCGATAACAGCGAAATCATATTATTATTATTATTATTATTATTTCATTATTATTGATTATTAATTATTATTATTTATTATTATTATTATAATTTATTATTTTTTATATTTATTTATTTATTTATCTAATTTATTTATTTATTTATTATCTAGTATGATTTTATTATTATTATTATTATTATTATAATTAGTAGATGTATTTTATTATTGGAGCTTGATTGATGTTCAAATGTTGTGGTGTGTATCTGTTCTTTCAGTTGTGTCTAGGGTACTATTGTAGGGATCAATTTACCCTTGCTTTGTTACAGGTTAAGAGCTTGAGTGGGATGTATCCCATGAATAGAATAAAGAGATGAACTTGTTTTGTGTAAAATGTAACTGAACAGCTATAGGAATTTAACTCATCATTCCTTAGAAATTAATTTTTTCGGCTCAGTAAAATAAAAATATAAGGCAAACGGAATTGACTGTTGTCATTTCCTCGTGTTTCTACCCTCAAAACTATCAAAGATTTAAATACTGTACAATGTTGTAAATATAAGAGCCACATATCGTGTATTTAAAGCGATAGTGATGATTCAGCGCTCAATGATAGGAGAAGTGGTGAGAATTGGAGGCCTATAAAAGTCAATGTTAATTCTAAGGCCTCAGAAACATGTCTCGATCTAGATAATTTACCTGATTCCTTACGGGATTTGTATTGGTGCATATATATATTAGTACTAGCTATGTATACTTTATCAGCTACTGATGATGAGATCTCGGGTGGAGGCAGGACTAAGTATATGTATATGCTGACGGCTATACTAGTATGAGGGTTATATACCGGCGTAGTGAGTCAGTGAGCTACCCTATATACAGCTAAGTAGTTCCACGCTTCCGGCGTGTTCATGTACGTAGGTGTACTATATTAGACTTAGCACTTAGGCCGTAGAGTACATGTCAATATATAGCCGTTCTCTACCCTACGCTTTACTGATGCGGTAGGTGTGCCTTATCCCTCGTGTAGGGTACTATGTATTGTAGTTCTATTATCTATCTGATGAGTACGCTTAGTGCCATCGCTATATATTAGGGATATATATTATAAATCTATATAGATGATAGATATATACTTATATTACTGACGATATATATATATATATCTAGCTATTCATCGTCTACTATCTATTACGTATATTATATAACTATAGTGTGTGAGTGAGTGAGTGAGTGCTATAGTATTATATATCTACCGGTAATATATTTCGAATTATATATAGCTATAGTTTAGGTCGTACGTATAATTTCAGTAGTGTACTATGGTCTACTTATATATACTATAGTATATATGTATATAATATATATATATATATATTAGTGCTAAGGTCTAGTACTATATATATATATATTATATATATTTATATACGGTAGGCTATATATGATCGTGTGTTATATATAGATATAATAGTGGGTATTAGTATGTACTATTATACTATAGTTACGTCATGATATTATATATATATTATAGTATACTATATATATATATTGTACTAATTAGGTATCTTATAGTAAGTACTATACTTATATATAGTATTGAGTAGCTCTATGTAGCTATATAACGCCGTAAGCTATATTAAGCGGATTCACTGCACGGAGATATAAGGTCATTCTTCAAAGTGACTATATATATATATTATACTATTATACTATATCAGGTTATAGTATATGATGTTATGTGTAGGTCAGTCATGATGTACGTAGTATATAGTAGTATATATACTCTAGCATATTTGATAGTAATATTGAGTACCTATTATATAGAGATATGTAGTGCTCGTCGGATCCAATTCCACGGACAGGGCCCTCTTCAAGGTGGTATATATATATATATATAATATATAGTATATATATATAATATATATATACTATTTATATATATAAATATATAATTATATTATTATGATATATATTATATATATATACGTATTTTATTAATATATATATATATATCTGCGTATAGATATAGATATATATAGTTATAATATATAGTATTATATATCCTTTGAATATGCTATACTAACTATGATATATTACTATATATATAGATAGTCGTTATATAGTATAATATAGTATATATATATATTAGTAATATATCTTATATATCTTATATATAACCTCGCTTTTCGTGGGCGAGTGCCACGCCCGATCTTGTCTCTGGTGTCCTTCTGGTATGTCGGCGTGTGGGGGTGGGCCGGGGGCGGGGCGGGCCGGGGCGTGGGGGACGTGTAGGGTCATGATATTTAGTGGTGAGTAGGGTGACTAGGCATATAGTAGGGTGGTGTGAATAGTATGGTTAGTAGAAGTATGAGTATATCATATATAGTAGGTGAGGTCCATATGTCAGTGAGGGGGTATAGGGCGGTATTA
>JABUQX010061861.1:7500-14606 GCA_015478945.1 Trachelipus rathkii
ATATATTATATATATATATATATTACTATATATTATTATTATATAATTATAATTATATATACTTATATATAGTATAATATCATGTATTATTAATATATATATATATAGTATAATATTATATAATATAATATTATATATATAATATATATAGCAATACGCTTTTCTGCATTTATGTACAAATGGATTTTGAATTCTACTTAAAAATGTTCAAAAACTAAAAGATTTTAAGAAAAAGGTGGCCAGCCTGGTGACTAAACTTTTAGTCTTTTATTTGCCCTAGCACTAGGGCTTCCACCTCACCGTTGGCAAAAATGGAATTCTAAATAATTAGGTTAAGGGAAAGAGCGTCGTACGTATCGTGGAAAGTTACATTTTTCAAAAAAACGTATGCTTTGGGCACTCATGAAGCTTGAAAGGTCACCGGCTAACTGAACTTGTAGAACCAGATCAACTTCTTAAATTTATAATTAAAAATAATTTAAGCATATTTTTAATTAAATAAATATAAAATATTTATTTAAATATTTATCCAGCAAATATAATAAATATTTTTCTCTGAGGGGCTTAACTAAATATAATTTATTTATTAACTAGTCCAATTTATTTATTACTGTAACATATATAGATATATAGTATATATATAATATTAGTATATTATATATATATATATATAATATTATATATATAGTTATATATATAGTATATATATATATATATATATATCTATATATATATATATATATAATATATATAGTATTTTTTATTTGCAATTTTAATTATTTTCAATTTATTTTTATTTAATTACTTTTATCGATTCTGCGGTATTGTTTATATTTTAGCTTTATTTCTGTTATAAGGTCTCCCGTATTGAGAATCGACACCGTAAAAGCACGTGGAAGACCGTGCTATTATTGGTTGAGCTCTTCTGAGCTTCGAAAACCTTGCCTGATTCTTATTTGAATTTATTTTATTCATTTTTTATTTGAATTATTTTATTATTTTTAATTATTTTTAATTATTTGCGTAACGTAGTTATTTTTAAGTTTAATTTTCGGTATTAGGTTCGTCAGCGAACTAACCGTGCATCTCTACAAAGTCCGAGCCGGAGCGAAGAGACGAGGACGAGGAGGAGAGAGAGAGAGAGAGAGAGAGAGAGAGGAGAGAGAGAGACGAGAGAGAAGTGAGAGAGAGAGAGAGAGAGAGAGGAGAGAAGAGAGAGAGAAGGAGAGAGTAGTAGAATATAATATATAGTATATATTATTATATATAATAGATATATCTATATTATATATATATAATATTAATTTATACTATATATATATATATTATTATTTTATATTATATATGATATAGTTGAAGACTTGGAGACTGTACTGTAATCGGGAATAACAAAACTGGTATTTTACAGCCCTACACCTAGCCTAACTCTGCACCTAAACCTGAACCTACTAACCTAACTAATACCTAAACCGATACCTAACCTAACCTATGACCTAACTACCTAAACTCTCAACCTACCTAAACCTGAGCGTACACCTAGACCTGCGAGCACGAGCGCGAGAGCGCACCTTAACCTCCCACCCCGCACTTGAGTCTCTCATCCAGGTATGGATGGCCGCCTAGCCTTTGTAGGTATCTGTGCTAGACATGAAAGGTCATGTCAGGTATCTGACCTGTATGTGATTAATCCTAGCCGTTTATTTCCATCCGTGGACACACACCGCACACACACACACTCACACCACACCACACAGCACCACACCGCTCACAGCGACACACACACGACACACACACACACACACACAGCACACACACACACACACACTTATAACACAGCACACACACACACCACAACCACACACAGCACATCACACACACCACAACCACGCACCACACGGTCACATGCAGAATTTACTTACACTGCACGCAAGATTTAACTTACAACTGCACCAGATTTACTAACACTCACACACAGATTACTTACACTCACACACAGATTTTTACTTATAACGAAGCTACATTACCCTATGGCACTTATTACAACTACACAGATGTACTCTACACACTTACATTTTAACGCCCATAGACAAACTACATTTACGCATAGACACCACATTTACCGCATCAGACAGCTGTACACTAGTAACTTATACCACTAAATTCACTTATACACACATTCACCTATGACACTCTATCAAACACATAGGAACACTTATATTAGCACTTCTGCTCATAGGACCACTTACATTAAACCAAATAGACACTTACATTAAATCCCTATACACTTAATTCACCCCGCACTACAGATACAACTACACCTTTACACTGCCCATCACTCGATAATTTATGCTCAACTTTGATGACTAACTTTGTTGCCTCAACTTGATGGCTCAGCATTAATTGCTCAACTGTGATCCGTCACTGTGCAGGTTCATCTTTCGATGACTCAGATCTTGATGCCGTCATCTTTGATAGCCATGCTATATCGATGATTCATCTTGATACAATTTTCATAAACTTTTTCTAGCCTTTTCTACTTACACCAAAAAATCTCTAAATTTTAGTTTCCCATAACATTAATGCTAACACAGCCCAGGCGCAGCTGCGCCATTCCACGCGCAATAGACCGCCAACCTGCCCGCGAGGTGCGACCGCCCGCGTTTCCGCTCCGCCGCGAGCGCCCGCACGCAAAATATTCGCGTCCCGCCCGCCTGCGAGCGCCCGCAGGCCAATATTTCGCTACCGCCGCCGCGTGCGCCCGCAGAGGCGAAATATTCCTGCGGGAATGAAAAATATGAGATCAATGTAAACTATTAAAAGAATTTCTTAGGGCTTGTATCATTTCAACAAAGAATTTCTTTTTGTACTACTATGAATCATTCATTTTTTATTTCCATACTTAAATCATTTTTATGTAAAAACATTTCGAGAACCCTAAAACTGTATTCATTACGACCTATTATTTAACAACCATATATTTAATTACCATTATTTTTTAACTTAATACTTTTTACTATATCTTTTATTTATAAATTTTTTAAAATTTGTATGTAGAATATTATTTACCAAATTATTTATATATTATAAAATAAAAGTAATATCAGAAGGCGATCTATTTAATTAAAAACATATATTTACATACCTTAAAGAGCAAAAAATCAGTAAATCAATAGAGGTGTTAGTACCTAACACCTATACTGCTTTTACTTTCTGTTTTACTGTTTTACTGTTTTCAACTATCTGCTTTATCTGCTGTTACTCCTGTTTTCTGCTTTAACCTTCTGCGTTACTGGCTTTACTTCGTGCTTTAACTCGCTTTAACGTTTCTGCTTTACTGCTTTAACTTGTCGCTTTACTGTTTCTAACTCATATGTTTTAACTGCTTAACTCCATATATATTACTTACATAACCCTTAAAGCAGTTAAATACGAATCAATAGAGGTGTCGACCTAACACCTAAGGGGGGGATTTTAGCTTTCTGTTTTACTGCTTTACTGCTTTAGACTTTCTGCTTACCTGCGTTAACTTCTGCTTTACCTGCTTAACTTCGCTTACTCGCCAGGGCTGCGAGATCGGTAAATTTTTGACGGCTTTAACTTCTGCTTTATTATTTTAAAACTCTTATATTTACTAACATTATGTTTTCTTTTGTATATTTTTTATTTATTTTCTAATTTTTATTTTTGTTTTAATACTCTTTTATTTTTATTCTGTTTTATTCTTTTATATTTCATTTTCATTATTCTATTTTATTTTTATCTTCTTAATTCTTTTTTTATTCTCTATAATTCATAATATTTTTTTATTTTATTATCATACTTAGTGATTTACTTCACGCCTATTTTTATTCATTTAGAACACACATAACACACACACACACACACACCCATACGCACACACACACTCACACAGATTTAATAGTTACACTCACACACAGATTTACTTCTACACAACACAGATTTACGTACACTCACACACAGATTTACTTACCATCACACGCATACAGATTTACTTACACACACCCACACAGAAAATTTACTTACAAGAACAGAATTTCACTTAACCCCCCCCGCCACACACACCACACACAACAAAAAAAAACACAAACCCCAACAACAACAACAAAGGACACACACACACTCAGAACTGCACTTACAACAATAACGTATAATTTTTTAAAATCATTTTATGTTTTAATTAAACTAAGTCATTTTTATTACTGCATGCAATATAAAATAAAATTATTTGCAATGTCTTCTTAAAGACTCTATAATAAAGTCATCATTAATTTTGCAACAAAGAATATTATTATGTTTAATATAAATGTTACTAATTTTAATAACTTCCGAGTTTTTAAAAAAATAACTTTTAACTAAATTTCATGAAATTTTATTTAAAAACAATTATATTTTATACGTACCTTAAATCTTAGCCATGTAATATAGTATAAAAAGAACAAAAATAAGTGTCTTTCTCTTAAACATAACATGTATTTATTAAACTTTCTAAGTCTTATTTAAAAAATAGACATTATCACTTACATTTCTATACTTATTCGTTCGCATGTTAATAAAAAAATTTCAAAGTTTTTTAAAATAATACGATTTCTTCATTATTATTATTATTATTATTATTATTCATTATATTATTAATCCTATGGTATTGACAATACATCACGAGAAAACACAACACCGCACTCCTTACACGATAGCGAAACTGACCTCGTCTCTGTAAAATTTTGTCAGGCTATCCTTTTTTGTATCCTCGGGGCGATTTTAGACACTAATTCCAGGTCAAAATATATTTCAAATCGACCTTTTTCTGGTAAAATGTGGTGCCATAACTACGTTAGGCCTAAATTTAGGCTTTAATTTGTAGGATAAAGTCCCTTTTTGTATCCCAGGCTCGTGATTTAAGCTACATACAGGTCAAAAGGTAATTCCAGCTATAGAAAGAAACGAGAATCAATGTTATTATTTTTTCATAATATGATTTCCAATGCAACAATGCTGGAATTCGTAAGATCTTTCAGCGGTAGAAGGAATGTTTACCTTTCTTGGTGAGTGGCGGAGTAATCTTATCATAACTTATAGCTCTCGCTATAGGTGACTGGCCGAGAATTGATTTTTCGCTTTCTTTGGTTTACGTATGTAATAAAACTGTTTTTTCATATCCTGAACCTGGGTTCGTTTATTTAAACTCTTAACAATACAGTAAATATTTATTTAAGAAGGAAAAATAGGATAATAAACGAACTTTACTATATGATTAGAAATTTAATAATCATTTACTCAACAGTAATTTACATATATATATATATATTTAATATATATAATATGAATATATATAATAAAATATAGTAGTATAAATAATTATATTATATAATATATAAATATATATATATATAATATATAATCTATATATAAGGCCAAATTTATATAATACATTGTGTTATATATATCTTTAAATCGATTTATATATAAGGTTCACATTAAATATAAGAAGGAATATGTTATTAATAGTAAAAAGACTCTGAATAGAACATCCATAATGTTGTATGATGTATTTTATATTAAAATTCTTCTAAATCTTTGCAAATATCCAATCATTTATTCATTATCGATGATATTAGGTTTCTTAATCTAGTAATACCCTTCAGTTAACACAACGTAACAAAGTTGCCGTTCAGAATTATCAATAGTATACTTACATCGGGGTCACACATGCATAAATACTTTCTCTGCGCATTGTTCTAAAGTAAGGATTAAATGAATTTCTGTACGTCTATAGAACTTAGGATAGCGATCGAATTGATGTGCTTGGATCAAAATCCAATCAGGTTTTTCTCAAATGCGGTAGTAATTCTTGGTAATATACAGTAACTGGAATTTACGGTTACGTATATTAAATAACATACATGTCTTCTTCATTTCTGCCAATTAACATGCGCTTGACGTACCTCTAACATTATTATTCATTCTGCGCTGTAGGCCTGAAAGTAGAGATCTCAAATGATCTAGGTTCAAATAGTTGTTGTTTTCATATTTCTCTTTAAGAATCTGACTTCCAAACTGATTATGTTTGAGTATTTGAAATGCTGGAGTAAGTTGCTTATCGCTGGGTTCCTTCGCACGTAGGCTAAATTACTGTTGTCGCTCCAGTTTAAGCTGAGTTGGTTAAAGTATCTTGTAACCACGTCTCCAGTGTGATTACATATTACAAAGTAATCTTCATTTGGCTCACAAAAATACGCTTGGTATTAATAACATGGTGATTGGGTAGCACACTTAAAAAGTATTCAAAATCCATCGGACTTCTTTATATAAGAATGAACCTAGCTAACAAGGGGATCTTGCCATTTCCCACTTGGACAATGTCTTGTATTGGGGTATACCTGTTAAAGGTGAAACATGATATAACACTTGAGAATAGAAACCCTTTTTACTTACAAATCAGAGAACTTGTGCATCGCTTAACAGACAAAACGAATATGATTTTAAATGAGTTTGGGTCTTAAAACTCGCATCCTCAAATATAATTTTCATCCACTCAGAGGTAGCGTTCAGGGATATTGAAAAAACATGTTTTACATACCTTAAACCAAAAAGCGATAAAATAATTCTCGTTCCCGCCGCCGCGAGGTCATATAGAGATAAGGATTCCTCGTCCACTCACAAGAAAGGTTAACATTTCCTTCTTACCTGATCAATGGATCTTACCGATCCAGCATGTTTCAGTTTGACAATATATTTATAAAAAAACCGATTAGCGGATCTAGATTCTTGTAAACTGCGAATTACTTTGACCTGGTATAGGCTTAAATCCGAGCCTGTGAAATACAAAAGCGTTAATCCTAGCAATTGGCCTAGTAATCTTACGGCCTAACGTATCGTATTGCAAAGCCCACATTTTACAGAAAAAGGTCAGTTTTAAATATTTTGCCCTGGTATTAGGCCTAAATCGCCCGGGGTACAAAAAGATTATCCCACAACACATTTTACAGAGAGAGGTCAGTTTTCGTATCTGTATAGAGTGCGGTTGTTTGGTGTTTTCTCGTGATGGTTGTAATGTACATAGATATATAAATTAATATAATAATAATAAT
>JABUQX010061862.1:0-10000 GCA_015478945.1 Trachelipus rathkii
TGGGGGGTATTTTTAATTTTGTCATGTATGAGAGTGTTATGAAGGGGGAGAATAATTGTGTTGCTGTGAGTGATGGGTGTTCTGACGCCAACGAGTAGTCCTTCAGTTCTCTTTCCCTTGGTCTTCCTAGTTTCGCGGCATCCATCACTCTTTCACGTTTGAATGAAACGATTGTGAATGATTGTAGATGAGTGTGATTAATCGATTTTTCATGTATCTATTTTTTCTTCCGTAGGAATTATTAATTAATATGTATGTTTAAGAGTCTGAAGTAGGTTTGAAGTGAAGCTAGGTGGTTGTGGACAAGTTAGTTGTGATGGTTTCCTGTGGTATCCTGTAGATGAATTTTAATATCGATTGATGATGGTTCTGGGAAATCCCTTTTCTTGGGGATTTTGAAATCCTTTTCTGGTGGATACGGGTAAATATTTTTCCTATTACTTTATTTATTCCATTAGTTTTATTATTATTGGTCTTAGTAGATTTTATTTAATTTTGAAGGTTTGACGCCAAGTAGTGGATGCTTCTAGTTTGGGTCACCGGTAGTCTAGTTGATCGTGATAGAAGAAGTAGAAGTAGAGGGTGTGAACAAAAACTGGTCGCACCATTGCCAGGTAGGTCTTTATGTTGATTGTTTGTTTTTATTTTTGATTATATTTATTTGATTCAATTATTTAATTAGGATTATTTTTGTTTGTTTCTTATGATTAATTTTTAATTTAAATGGTTGAACTTTTGAAGTTTTTGCATTAAAATTTTAGATTATATTATGTATGTTTAATGAATTATGTTAATGTTATGTTAATGAAATTATTTACTTATATTTAATTGACTTATATTTATTTACTCTTGTTGTCAGGTTAGGAATTATGTAACTTTTTATTTAATTTTTTTTCTATATTCTTGTCATCATCATATTAGGATTTGTTTAATTTTGTCTCGTTCCAGTTTTTTTTTGGGACTTTGTTCTTTATGTGACCAGTTCTTCTGTGGCTGGGTTGTTTCAAGTGGAAGCTGTATTCCAGATATCGTGGTACTTGGATACCGACAAATAATTAAAGAAATAATAAAAAGACTGTAGTATTTATTTGAACTGTATACTACATAGATTTTAAAGTGGAAAAAAACAGACGATTTGATTTTGAAAATAAAATAAAAGATATTTAAAATAATAATTGAAAATAAAAATAACTGAACATTACAAAGAAGAGTGAAAAGAAAACATTTTAAAATTAAAACTTTAAGAACAATAACTATTGCGCTTAATTGACAATTTCGTATATTTAATAATTCATGCTGACGATTTCGTATATTTAATTATTTTTTAATATGTATTATTATATATTATTATAGATATTATTATTATTATTATCCAGTTATACTGTTATTATTCATTATTAATTATTATTATTATTATTATTATTATTTTAATTAGGTTGATTATTATTATTCCCCCATTTAAATCTTATTTCTAATTTATATATTTCTATTTAAGGATACAATTGATGTATTATTGAATTGAAGTGAAAATTTACTCTTACAAATGCAAATTAATCATCCTGTGTTACATTACTATAGTAGCTTAAATGCTAGTATTGGATGGTTCGTTGTAGATACTTTATATTATTTTCAGAGCAAAGATAAGTGTTCGCTTTATTTTGTTCTACCACTTCTGTCATATATTTAAAGATTCTTACATATAATTGGTGATTATGTTAGTCGAAATTACGCCAAGAAAAATGTGGGGTTTTATCCCTAGCCTCTCTAAAAGAAGACGACTAAATGCAAGAAATATATATAGCGGATAATGGACCAACTGCTGACAATTGTACCCAGCTCGCAGACCTTAAAGACCCAAAAATCATATTAGATAAATAAACAGCTTCTCTATTTGTCCAAATTTATTTTTTTTTATTCAATTGTGAGAAAAGAACAGATGCTGATAAGATTTTTTTTTATTGCGCTTCTTCCACCGGCAACCAGTATTTAATATTATCAGATAATTCACCACTTTACACTGTTTTAACATATATAAATAATTATAGTAAATTATTTTAGAAAACAACTGGAATAAAAATATTTTATGTTGCTTATAAATATATATCTATATTATAACTACCTCATTTCATTGATTTCCGAGTTATATAAAAATTAATTTATGCGTAATTAATTAAAATCTGAATTTTAATTTTATATTATTTTGATTATTCAACAGAAATTTTTTAAATATATTATTTTATATATATATATGATTTTAGATAAATTTTTATAAGTTTGTACTGATTATCTAAATAATAATTTGGCCCTTATAAACTTACATGCGATACATCCTTCTTATATACTTATCTTCAACAATAAATTTCTATTTATATATAGAACTTTCTGATATATAGTACCTTAATTAGTAAGAAATTTTCAGCCTTATTCTTAATCTCTGTACTAGAATCTTCTCTAATTTTCTTTACTTTTTCCTCATCTTTACCTACTATATTTAGTAATTTTTATTAACTAACGTTCCAATACTCCGAGAGACGATAACAGTCAGCAATATATATATATATAATTATATATATATTAATTATATAATATAATATATAATATTAATATATATAATAATATATATATATATATATATATATATATATATAATAATAATATATATATCATATTAAATTATATATACTATATATAATATATATATATTAATATATATATATATATATATATATATTAATAATAGTCAGTAGTAATACTTAGGGTCAGTACAATAAAGTATATTATGTACTTTGAGTAACTGTGGACCTTAAGTATACATTTATATATTGAGGAAGTTTCACTACGTGCAAGTGTACGGTTGCGTTGACCCTTAACTCTGCCACTGACTCTAACAACCCCATGCTCATACATTAAAGGCACTTGTCACTTGATTGACTTGCCTCTCTTTTATGTGTTATTCATGATAAAAATATTATGAGCAATAAGGTTACTATGTCAAGTACTTTTGGTAGGGCATTTTTTATACACTTAGGCAATAATATTTATTTTTTATCATTTTTATACCATACGTTATTGAGATATTTAATTTATATATCTTTATGTATTTAACTAAATAAATTTACCAATTTACGAAAAGTGTCATTATATATATATATATATATATATATATAATATATATATATAATTATAATATATATATATATATATATATATATATATTAATATCTATTTAATATATTTATATATTAATATATTATATCATATAATATATATATATTATATTAAATATATATAATATAATTAAATTATATTATTAATTTAATAGTTAAATTAAATTGTACACTAGTGATATATAGTAAAAAGTCTCCAGACGTTTGATCATTTAAACAGTAGAAAGTTCAACAATTATGAGCTAATGAATATAAGAGATTATATATGTATCCTTATTAATTTTTATCGTAAGAAACTAAATATAAATCAGCAGACTGACCGGAGTCGGAGTCGGAGTCGGGAGTAATCGGAGTCACGTGAGGAGTCGTGTAAATTTTCGCGGAGTACCGGTAGATCGGAGTACCCGGAAGATCGGAGATTCAGAATAACTTACTGTGCATATGGATAGTACGGAGAGGTACCGGAGTTCAGGTAAGTCGGATAGTCGGAGATCGAAGATTCCTGTGTAAAGTGGAGTCGGAAGTCGGAGTCGTAACTAGTAAATAATTTAAGTAGAACTATTTATTATATATCATTTAATTATTATTATTAATATTATTTTAAATTATTAAATTTTATTTTAAATCGAATTATTATAATATTAATTATTTATTAATTTATAATTTATTATTATTATTTATTAATATTATATTAATTATTTATTATTATTATATTTGATTAATTATTATATATTAATTAATTATTATAACTAATTAAGTATAATTATAGCTAATATTTTATTATATTATATTAATAAATGTTATTTTTGATTTTATTTATCAAAATATCTTAAAAATACATTATAATTTTTATAATAATAATTTAATTTCCTTAAATAATCTTTGAAAATAATTAAATTTATTTATAGATATAATTTCTCGACGCGAGTTTCGTCTCTCAATACTTTAGAGACATTATCCTCAGAAGGGAATTATTTTATCTTATAAGTCGATATTGAAAGTCCTTTAAATTTGATATATAATATAATTAAAGTTAAAATTAAGATTAATAATTATTACAGTCTGTACTGATATATAATCATAGATGAGTTTTGTTATGTATAAATCTTGGGTCTGGTTTGTAACGTGGTTGGGTACTTGTAATTTGTTATGAAAAAGTATGGCGCTTCCCTTGTGTCAAATATTGTTTTATCTATGTTATAATCTTTGGAGCGGATCTTATTATTATCGACTGTAGCGCTGATATTACGTGGAATAAATGTATATGTGGTTGAATATGTTTGAGATCTATTAACGCATATTAGATATTTAATTTGAGCTAAGAGCTTTAAGTTAATATGTATTTATCTAGGTAATCCTATAATTCATTTATCGTTTCGGCGAGGTCCTGCGATTGACGCCGTTAAAATAGAGAGAGACATTATGTTCAATAAATTTTTATTTTTTATTTTTTTAAGTTAGATTGTGGTGTCCCTATTACAACATTTTGTAAAGATATGAATTTGTTTGAGATAAGCCCCCTGAGTTCGTACCAGAACGTCTATAAATATGCTTGCGTGTTATAAGAGCTTGTCTAAATTTTATATCATTGGTACTTGTTGTCGGACAGTATTGCTGTCTAATACTCAGTATTAAGACTTTAGTACATAAATAGGTTTTAACATTTTTTAAGTTAGTATTCAACGTGATGGTTGTCCGGCAATAGTGATGTCGATTAAACTTCTTTTGTTGTGATGTATTCTTTGGCCCAATAACGTTATCAGTGCATCAAGGGTACGTGCGATGTTGATTTATCGCTGACTTTAATTTTTGAAGTGTGCCTTTAGTTTTGAGGTGAGAATTCCAAAATATTACGATGACGGCGTCGAGTGTGTGTACTGAGTCTGTGCTCGCGTATTGTTGTGAGAGATCAGGAAAGTGTAGCTTTACTGAGGGAGACGCGTTGTGGGACTTAGACACATGTAAACTTTTTACCAACATAAGTTGGTTTTCCTTATAGATTTCATTATATTCACTTTGCGCTCACTGTATATGTGAAATTATCTGTACAGCTCACGTAAGCTCTATCTCTTACATTCAGCTGCTTGACGGATTTAATTGCTTGGGTTACTATATGAGTGCTGAAGGCTGTACGAGTTGGCGTAACTAACTTTCGTTATAACTTATAATGTTGTCGCCAACGCAATTATACTTTATTCTTTCATTCAAATTCCAATTTATATATCACATAAACTTCCGATGCTGATAGGGATGAGGCACATGTGGTGTGGAGTCTCGAATTAATAGCTCTGTAAACTAAAATTTTCGTTTTTATTAACTGCGCAATAGATATCCTTTCGTCTATGAGATATAGATCACGGGCTTCGTACGAGTGATATGGCGAGGCATATATCATGCTCTTATACATATATTCTCTCAGACCCTATCTCTTATGCAGTTGGCGTTCTAGAGAACTCAAGTTTATTCTGCTAGATAATGACTACGATATCAAGAAATTAACATCTTGGCGCGTAGTCTATCTTGAGATGTCTAAACATAACAGCGCCCGATATACGCACGAATATCAATGTAATTACCTTCAAGCTTTCTTATTGTGACTATTTGAATTATAGCACATGACACTAACTCCCTTTCGAACATTCCGTAGTACCTGAGTTGAATATACTGATGAATATTTCTCATCCATGAAATATCTCTGAAGGTCCTTTAACATATGTATGTAGGGGTGGATTCTGCTAATTGTATACAATCAACACTGTATATGAGGCGTGGGAGACCTCATCATATCACTGATTTTAGGTGGGGAAGGCACGGCGCGGTATTATTAAAGCGCTAGTGGTCATTTCGTAACTCAGAACTCGCAGAGGGCAAGCAAATTCTTAAAGTATACGTATATCTACTCTATTCGAAGAGTTCTGGACATAACTCTAAATTGCTATGAGACACACAGTTGACTAATAGTTGTTCAACTGCACTCAGTAGTGCCTTGTACGTCTCTACTCTCCACATCGGCACATAACCATCACAGCTTACCTTGTTGATTATTCGAGCGTCATATATTTTAAGTTAATAATATATCCTATAAAACATTATACGGTGTTTGAGTAACAATCTACATCATATACAAGTTTAAAATGAGCTTCTCTTCATACTTCACATACAGTTCGTCTCATCCGCATGAATCACTGCTAGTGGCGGTGGTTAGTTGTCTGGCACTTTTGAGATTTTGAGTGCAGGAGCGATCTCTCGTATTTAGAGTGTGGAGATGGCCTCAATCGTGCAGATCTGTCTATCTGACGCTAAGCAGTAAACTATGGATAGTATGACGCCTTTTCTGAACGATTTGAGAGCTTTTGATCAGGCCTTCTGTAGACATATGTCCATCTATACGATTGATTGGGAGGTCTGGAGTTATATACGTTATGAACAAGAGTTATTAAGATATGGAGTGCGAGGCACTAAAATGCTTGTTCAATATCACCTTTTGGGTCAATTTCATCTGAAACTAACACTGCTCTTTCCACCACATCAGACACAATATCCAACAGGTCGGAGTAATCGGATGAATTCCTCTGCGCGTAGTCTTTTGTCCATGTATTTTACGAGGCAATCCCTTATAAGTACCAGCGCTTATCGGGGTTGGAAAAAATTCTCACGTATATCTCATACACTTATATCAACTCCGCTAACTTTTTCCATTCAGTAGCTAGAAATCCGTTGCAGGGATACCTTCCGACGATGACAAGCGGCTTTCACATTACAAACGAATAGTGTCAGCTTATAACACTCCTTATGGTTTCACTCCTACCTGTATAAAATTCATTATCGAGGCCTCTATTGCCAATAAAACATACTCTAACATCTATCTGTAATCTGCCTTTACCTCCTCTTTATATTACGAATCTTGAATGGCTCTTAGTATTATATGCTAACCTCCAACTGAAAAGTGCATATACTATCGACCTCCTTATATTTTTTCCTCCATTATCTTTATCAAATACCTGAGATAATCGAATTCTGAGCATTACCTCTCTACTCCATCCTATACCTATTCTTACTACTCTATCATAGTGTCCTAATGTCTTTTGCTGTGATTAACATTTGATTCGGGTGCTATGGTCTCTACTGAGATACTTGAATCGTATAAGTGAGATAGGACGGGTGGTATACCGGATTGACTATATCCTCTATATACATCACTGCTATAGTATTTATGAAGGGTAAGTTAGTGCTTCCCGAGTTGGCACATACCTCCATCCTATCGAGTTAACTTAATATTTATTATATATCTAATTGATATTTTTTACTTACCCTAAAATAATATACTAAATCACTTTCCCATCTAAAGTGTATGGAAGCACGCATCATAGTCCAATACGACTTATAATTCACGATAAAAGGAAGCCGCATCTGATTACCTTTAACTAACTATCCTAACGCTCAATAGCTTCTACTCATAGTGTTCTAATCTAAGATTCATTTGAAAACCTTCTTAATACTTCTACAACTATATATTCTATTTAAAACATCACATTAGGTATATCTCATTTCATTCATATCTTATATCCACGACTAGAGACTATCAAGTATTACTATATAGCTTTACGGCGTTACGATGAGTCTATACTAGTGTAGATATACTGTCTCATATTTAAACCGTATATTATGGATTATTTCCCGCCCTTATGATGAAACTTACTAGGGAGACTGCGCTAGGTGGAGGCGCTTTGTAACATATCCATAATAGTCTAAATTTTGACCGGAGGGTATGGCACGTAGTCACTGCTCCACACAAGCTCCCCTATACTTATTTTATGGGTTATATCACTTACCTTCTCATTTGCTTATACTCATAATTAGTTCATAAAGTTTTTCTTTCAAATCGACTTACAATATCGGCTGTTGTTGATGGGGCGACTTCACTTTACTTACACTTATTCTGTTCAAATTAAGTAGTAGTTATTATATCCTTATACTACAGGAGAGTTACTTAGTTTATTACTCTACTACTTTAATTTCCTATCATTATATTTATCATTAATGATATCTTTACTCATTGTACATTAACAATATCTATATTATACACTCAATTAATGCTACTGAAATGATCATACGATACTCACCTTCTAATTCTTATATCATTTCAAATTTCTGTACTATACCTCATATCTTTATTTAACTTCTATAGAATTTAGCCATATCGTCTTTAAAATTACTTTCTCAGATATTCTATTCTCGACTGATCTTGAGATTATGAGTTATCGGTTATGGGGTTACCGTTCATGATAATATAACCTTGTGAAATTCCATCACTATTCTTTAATAAAGAACCAACTTTTCATCAGACATTCTTAACCTCTCTCTCTTAAGTTAACATCTTCTACACTATATTGGCATCTTATCTCGTTTACCAGACGGTTCGGACATTAATTATTATCATCTTTTATTCCTGATTACTTATGAGTACAATAATTTAAACATATCTCACTTTTAGTGATTCATCTTTTAATTCATTATATAACAAAAAAATGTCTTGAGTAAATCCTCATATATCATACTAACATTATTAACGAGATGTTAGCTTAATGGTAGTCCATCACAAAGATGGCTATGGGCAGATTTCACTGTTATTTTAGGAGACTAACTGCGGAGAAACTAGTTATTAAATTTCCGTTCTTCACTACTATGTTAATCTATCAATGGTGGCATGAACAATATGTTGAGTAGACTATACACAAAATAAAACCGAGTTCTCCTTTGCATGATGAGTATACATCGTCTTACTCGATAAATCTGAGGTTTGTGGTGTCTCAGGTTATCACAACCTCGAATATATTTATGGATATGTGTGTCTGAGTTCAATAGCAATAACGACTTATACGACATCTGCCAGTTCTTCTTTTCGTTCCTAGATAGTATACATCTCTACTGTGTAGTTGACCCTCTATTTGGCGTAGATTATATGCGGCGCGAGCTGTCTCTGATGTATAGGTGTGGTATATCATCTCTCTTTTTTTCATTATTACTCAAGCAGCGAAAAAAAAATTGTTGAAACAAAAAATGTTTTACTGTAACCTCTTGTAAGCATACGCGAGATCAAAGTGCGACAGTAGTGGAGACTTTCACATTTTGACTGCTGGAGTTCGGACGTGCGCGGAGTGCGCGCTCGACCAAAACACCTTGTTAATGATGAGGAGAGTCGCGACGCAGCTCGGTCAGCCGGTAACTAATGTTGGGTGTCTTAGGTGTTCGGAGGGTCGGCAGTCTCAGTATGGTACGTAATAATCCGAGAGATGTTGATATTAGAGATCTCAAATGGCGCAGACGAGTAGATCGGAGTCTGATATTCGTCTGGCGGTACGACTTCGCAGTTCCTTGATATATCTCTCTCTATGCCAAACCTATATTCTTTTGGTTCTGTGGAATTCCTTCCATCTTCTGTGTTTCCTACTCAATTTAATCTCCCTCACTTTAAGGGCCCGCGTCTGTGCTCATCTGCAGTAATTTACGTTAGTTGAAGTTTTGTTTATTTTAACACCCCCTCCTCGAATAGGGCTTTGCCCGTGAGCGGTGGTGATAACTGTAAAAAAAAAAAAAAAAAATATAAATATAATATATAACTATAATATATATATATATATATATATATATATATATATATATAATTATATATATATATATATATATATATATATTATATATATATATATATATAATATATATATTTTTTTTTTTTTTTTTTTACAGAAGATAAACACCACCGCTCACGGGCAGAGCCCTAATCTAGGAGGGGGTGTACTCAATTTACGTCCGAGCAGGACGGAGCCAAGCCC
>JABUQX010061862.1:17500-43367 GCA_015478945.1 Trachelipus rathkii
GTTCTAACTATTCATTTAGTTAAAAGATCGTCTTCGGTTTTCTGTTGACTGTGAAGAGGTTTTCCTCCTCATGTGACTAGATTTATCTGGTTACGGACCAGTTTTCTGGTACCCCCTATGCAGTCAGTAGATGTGAGCGTTTTCGAAACTCCGCGCATTTTCCGAAGAGCAACCTGTATTAGAAGAATGCTACCATAAGTTTTCATTATATATATATATATATATATATATATAATATATATATATATTGATATTTTATTATATATACATTGCATTATAATGTCTATAAGATATATGCCATTTTAAATTCATGTATATCTAATTATAATATATATAACTATATATATATATATATAAGTATTAATATATCTAATATATATATATATATATATATAAATATTGTATATATATTATAGTAGTTATTAGTGATGCTAATATTATTACCCTATAACATATAGGTATCCGGTTATTACGGTATCTATAGGGTGAGTTAATCTAGTCTGAATATTTTTTAGAAGGTTAAGGTATCTGAGGTACCGAAATATATTGTATCGATAGCATTATCGGTATCTGGTATCGGTAATTCCATGATAGTATCTCTACTTGGATACCTATAATAACTAACTAATTTTGTGTCTTGTATTTATAATATATGATTTCGATATATAATATATATAATAATATATTATTATTAATAATAAATCTTTTATTGTTTTTTTCTATACAACATTTTATGCAGTGATAGGGAACGGTACTGAATTCAAGACATTTACAAGTTTTAATTCACATCTTAAATTAATAAATATGTATCTAGAAGCAGTTATATTTATTTCAGGGCTGCGAGTCGTAAAATAAATTTTCGACTATATATATAATTATAAGTATTAGATACAACGATACACTTAAATTACAAAAATATCACGTACGTTTCCGACACCGACTGATATATATATACCAACTTAAATACAAAAATTATCCGACTCCGACTCTACCTTTTCCAACTTTCAACAAAAATTTCGATCGACTCTGAATCCGACTCCAGCAGTCAAATCTAAATATTTATAAGACTCGATTTTAGTTGTTTACAGAGTTAGACACGAACCAGTAAACAAATTTTTTCCTTGTTTTCAACAATTTCTGAGGAACACGCAGGTTTGGTCTTTGTAGTATAATAAAAAAAGTTTATTGAGAAGCTATCAAACCAAGACTTTCTCAATGAATAGTGGAACAATCGCACGCTAATTGTCACATGAAAAGGGGGCTATGTTACAGGACCACCTGTGCTAATTCGAGTATACAGAGACATAGAATTGATGCAGAGTCTGTGCTATATCATAGAATTCCGATAGGAACTGAGAGAGTATGAAACTGTAGATCATATTCGGCCGGAGGAGACATACTATGTAATAAATACGTGTTATCAGTAATATTATCTCTTTCTTTTCATATTCTCATTGTGTGTTTTATTTCTATAAATAAGAATAAATCTCACTATATAAAATAACAATTTATATATATATATTATTCAATATAATATTTAATATAATTAATAATCAATAATAATGATATTAATAAAATAAGAATAATCAATAATTAAATAATAAATAATAATAATTAAATATAATAATCAATAATAATAATTATAAATAAATAATGAATTAAATTAGCATCTTAATCGGTAATTACTTTTATGGTTTTAAAACCTAAAAGAATAATCAAAGTAATATTATATAGTGAATATATATATATATATATTTATATTATATATATACTATATATATAATATTATATATATATATTATAATATACTTCATTTATAATATATAATTTAATATATATATTATATATATATATATATATTTAATATATAATATATAACCGACTAAATATAATTAGGCACATTTGCATACCTAAAAACCTGTTAATTCTAATACTGCATTTTAGTATCTTACATTCAAATGAACTTAATGACAAAATATAGAACGTGAAGAAAATTGTCGAATTTGCGAATTATATACGTATATTATGGTTATAACTTAGCGCAAAATCGTAAGAAAATAAGTATTACCACTAACTAAAGTAATTTCTGGTTTTCAATATCTATAAATTAGAGGCGATCATATTTTTATTTATATTATAATTTACCCTTAGTGAAATTGAGCTGAGATATTTTACTACTATATAACGTTTTACGAATTAGTTATGCAATCACATAAATAAAATACGTAGCTGGAGGTATATATATAATATATGGCCTACCTAACGCTTAATCATTTTTTTACAGATGTCTAATGAATATTTCATATTCACAATAATAATCGAGCGTGTCATCCACTATTACTTAATCCCAAAATGATTAATATCCATCATCATAATATTTATTGATATACAATTTTTGAAAGATATACATATTAATATATAATTATTATTTTTATATTATATTTCTAATTTATCCGAAATTACTGAGATATATTCGAGGCTCCATCAATAGTAATATATTCATAATTGCTTGTAGCTAAATCACTAAATAGTAACCTATAATATATCTGTTCGTTATATTGAGAGCACTAATAACATCATGAGCAATTACTTCGCATCAAGGAGTTGATCACAAATAGTAAATACTATGAGTGTTATTTAAGTGTAGGTTATATTATTAAGTAGTTTTTTTAAATATTATATGTATAACTATTATTTATGATAACAATTATGTGAGAGTAAATATTATTTTAGGAAGGATATGTAATAGGGTATTTGAGAGGTCAAGGATACTTGAATGCTAAATTTCTGAGTTGTAATAGATATATAGGATATAAGTAATTATTTGTAAAAATAAAAGTAGGTTCCATTATATATATGATGTTATTAGGCTCCAATCTTATTAGTTTATTATTAGTAAAAAGTTTTGACCCTAATTATATAATAGTAATACGTGTACGTTCGAATCATATATATTTTTTAATTTGTAAAAAGAGTTTATGACTAAAATAGTTATTAATTGGAGATGTATATTTATACTTTAAGTTTCAGTTGTAAATTTTATGTCATGTTGTATATTGTTAATAAAATAGATATAAAATAAACTCACAATTATTTGAAATAGTTATTGTTATTATAAATGTTAATCTGAATAGGGAAGAACATTGGAAGTAGGGTACATAATGCAGGAGCGAGACAATAAAAATAGGAAGTTTTAGGTAACATTAATTAATGCTTATATGGAGTTGCCTAAAGAGTGAGCGACAGTAAAATTGGTCTAAGAAAATTGAGACACTTAACTGAAGAGTCATAGATACTAAGTTCTTATTTATGGAACAGTTGTAGACACATGAGAGTGATACCAAGAGTAATTTGAACCATAATAGTACATCTAACCAAGAGTGAGGTAACTAAAAGAGTATGAATCTTCTGCTTTAATTACCGAAAGCGAGAAAGTTTGTCCTGCTAATAAGATACCAACAATATAACATAGTAGAATGTAGATCTAAATACTTGAGAACTTGACGCCACTATATTTTTCACGATACAATTGAACCAGCAATTTTATGATATACGAAGTTGAAGAACTATAGAAATATAATAGAAAGAGTTTGGTACCTACATCACATTAAGTAATAAGGCTACTTCACGCACGCATAAATTATTATATCAAAAGTTAGACAAAGCACTCATGAGCGAACTACCTCTTTATCTCTCCATTTGTGTAACTAATTCATCTACTTACGTTATATCGTTATTACATAATTTAATAAAAAACTTATAGTCGTGAGAGATACTAGATGGTACCTGCCCGATGGGACTCACCGAGCGTGATCTCTACCACTAAAGTATTTGAGCCTGAATCATTCGTAATTAATGTTCCATATCTTTCCTTTGGTGAAAAACATAAGAAGTTCTCTTTGCGTAAATCATAACAATCTTTACACTTCTAACACCTGCTATTGTTAAAGCGGAAAGGTTATGTGTCCAACTCCCGCCAGTTTAGCAGAAAAATTTCCTGTTAAACGACCCAACACTGCCAGCATATTTTTTTAGAGGGAACCATTAACGTATTCATTTTGTTTATTTTCAAATAAGAATTCATCAATAAAAAATTTCGAGAATGATAGCTAGTCTCATTGTATTGGACTATGAAAATTCCATAAGAACTTTCTCTGTTTGGAGTGTAAAAGATGCAATAAAGTTGGTGAAATGGCAGTCATTAATATTATTAACGATACAATACTAATACAAATGTTAAACTCTGTATCCAAATATTTTTCCTGAATTTAATAACCTGATTAATTTACTCTCTTTTTAACTACTCTTTGATAATTATTTAAAGTGTTATGTTTTAATTTATTTCTAATAATGTACTACATGCTATATACATACTAAAATCTATAAGTGATTAAACTAAAAACTCAAAGAGATCCCACAGCCGAGCTCATACATTGAGTAGTGTTGTTATAACCTGATATATAAATCAGTATAGATATGAGTGTACATTAGAATTTTTGCCTAGCACATGATAAAGTAAAGAACACCTATGTAATTAAAACTGGATATAAAATCTCAAAGAGATTCCTCATCCGAAGGATATGAGATAATATTATATAAATCACAAAAACTGCTTACAACATATGTATTTTAAAAAAAACAGGAACAAGTGAAGAGATAATCTAAAACACATATAATAAAGTATGATTAGTACACATGTAATCTTCTTAACACAAACCGTCTTCTCTCAATATGCTATTGAATTGATTACTATAAGCCACAGAATGCTTCAATATAATTCAGTTGAATTCTCCAACATTTTCAAAACTAAAAGTACACTTCAAATAAAATTAAAAGTCAGACTATTACAGTAAGGTATCTCAAATCACTAAACTGTCATATCTTTAGCTACTTTATATTAATCAACAATGAAAATGTATGCTTTGGCCCGACAAAACGCATTCACGTTGTGTACAATTTAAAGCTGCTTCTTGAGTAGACAGTCACGTCGACATATAATTGTTACACGAAGAATGTAAGATTGTATGGCAGGTGCATAATCATAATACTATACTATACAAAATCTTATTTGAAACATTATCAATACGTGACACATGGTCAATCAATACTATTGAGTATAATATTATCTAAATAACACCTATACACAATATTATATATACGGATCGTGAAGAATCTTATATAACTTATAAAAATTGCATAGAGCCTTATCTACATCAAAACATCGCAACCAACTATTAACCATAAAATTTTTATGTATTTTATCAGTCTATACTAAATATCATCTGATTTAATTATTATATATCATAATTTAAAGACTCATTCGCATAAATTATAAAAGAAAATATAAATCCTCATATGAGTGAATGTCTACAAGTATAGGATCGAACGCTTATATATACGTTCGATTAAAAGAATCTAAAATAAATATTAATTATTATTATTCAAGATTATATTTATTAAGGAGAATAAATTATAATTAATGTAACGCTCACAATTAACTTTTTATGAACGTATGGTGAAATGAATAAATCAAAAACATTTATAATAATCAATAATTCAGAATGAATACTACAATATTAATTTATTTCCACATAATACTCACGATGAGAGTGGATGCACTAGAATATATATAATTTTGATATTATATCAAATGACAAGCTGAAATAAAATAATATATAATAAATAATAATAATAATAATAATAATAAATAAAAATAATAATAATAATAAATAATATATTAATATAAATACATAATCAATAAATATATAAATAATTAATATAAAAAGTTCTCTATTTATATATTTTTCTAGTATACCACATTTACTACGACCTACCGCTCCTAATTGCACAGTGAAATAACTTTCAGACTCTCGAACTTAAATCCGACTTATACCGACTTATACTAGATTAGCCGTACTACACACTTATGCACAGAGTTAGTTTCCACTACCAGACTTCACGACTTCACCGACATACCGATCCGGAAAAATTACACACCTCCACGATACTTCAGACTCTCACAGACTTATATACCAGAACTAGCCTGACATTATACCGCCATGTCGCTTCCTGTTGATGTTTGTATTGTTATGGCTGCTGTGGATAGATAGTTGATATGATGCTTATGTTGCCTGCATAGTCTTGTGTGTCGTGAAAGATTGAATTGTTCTTATCTGTAGTGTATTGTGACGAAGGTTGATGTATCGTGTGTTTTGTGTGTATGCTTGTCTGTGTGTGATGTGTTCGATGTTTGTTTGTGATTACAAAATATAGTTAAGTGTGGATTGATATAGTTAGTATGTGTGTTAGTTTGATGTGTGTGTATGTTATTTAGTGTTAGTGTTGTATGTAGTAGGTTAGGTATGATGTGGTTGTAGTGTGGTGTGTGTTAGTTAGTTATGATGTGTATGTAGTATTATGTGGTATTGTGTGGTTGGTGATGTGTGTCATTATTATTGAGTATGCTATGTGTTAGTTAGTTAGTGGTGGTTGATATTGAGTATTTGATATTGTGTCGTGTGTGTGTATTAGTGTGTGTGTGTGTGATGTGTGTGGTGTGTGTTGTGTGTGTGTGTGGATGTTGTAATGTTGTGTGTTTGTGTGTTTGTAGTGGTGTGTGTGTTAGTAGTGTTTAAAACTTTGATTAGTGTGTGTGTGTGTGATGTTTGTGTTTGTGTATGATTAGTATATGTATGAATGTTAATAGTTGATTAGTGGTCGGTGTTGTGTGTGGTGGGCGGTGTTTTGTTGTGGGGTAGTGGCAGTGTAGTAGGCAACGCCTATCTTGCCGCTAAAGTGAGTCGCTCGAATAGAATGTCTTGTGATAAGTAGATAGTCAGCTATAGTTATGTGGTATATTGTTATGTTAGTGTTGATAGGTATGTGTGTTATGTTATGTTTAGTGTGTGTATAGCTAGTTGTTGTCTTGTGGGTGTGTGTAGTTAGTGTGTTATGTTATGTGTATGTTGGTGTGTGTGGTGTGTGTGTGTGTATGTTTGTAGTAGAATTAGAAGTTGTATGTCTCAATATAGAGTTATGTGTATGTGTATTGTTGATGTGATGTTAGTATGGTGTGTGTGTGTATGTGTAGTTGATTGTACGTGTGTGTGTGTGTGGTGGTATAGTGTAGTGTGTAGTGTGTGGTGTGTTAGTGTGTGTTGGTGTGTGTGTGTGTGTGTGTTGTGTTTGTATGTGTTGTGTGTGTGTGGTGTGTGTTGTGTGTGTATGTTTAGTTGTGGTGTAAAAATTGTTCGAGTTTTAGCCACCCATACTATTAATTAAGTTACCAAGGGTGCGAGACGGGGACCCAACTCAAATCACCCCACCAAGCTCTTTCCACCATCCCCTAACATAATGCAATAGAGATATTTACAAAAGGATATAATACTTTTTGCACTAGTATTGAATGATAAATACTGGAAATGAAGTGTACATACTACTAATTTTACGGTCCTTTTTACTGCTGAGAGTCCTGTTTCTCGTTTCATCATATATTAGCCACAGCATGCTAATAATCCTCACATTGAACACTAAGGTGGAGACGGCCAAAGTATTTCCTTGTAAAAGTTATTTAAGAGATGGGATAAAACATTTTTGTCATTAACTATTCCACAAAACTGATAGTATCTAGTCCGTTTTACTTAGAGATAGTTTTCAATTCATTGTGCACTACATTCTTTTTGGTAATGCGTGTGTTTTCTTCATTACTACATGAATGTAAGAAATTCTTCCAGTGAACTCTTTATTGATTACTTGTAGAAGATGTTGGTTCTGTAGATTTTCGTTTATTTCTCTTTTTAATAGGGTGGCGAATAATTAGACAAATTCGGAGGATTGAAGTGTCAAACTGCAACACAAGAGTGACGAATTTAACTTGTTATAATATTGGTACAAAAAAAAAACTTTGCTCATTTAATAGCCATGCTAAGTAAGTTCATAGTATGAAGGTCATTAATTTCAACAGAATAAAGGGTTATTTTTAGAGCTCTAGTTTTTATGACATTCTTTTCACATTCTTTTCAAATCACCGATCTCTATTTCCATTATGTTAATGAATTAGATGGACATGTATTCCGTGTGATAGGTTGGAGATTCGATGTTGAGAGTACACTATAGGGAAAGAGAGAGACGAAAGACAGAAGAAAAGGATGAAGTAGAATGCGTACGTACAAGATGAGTTGAAGTAATATTTGTGAATACTCTTCTATAGGTATATATTACTCAAATTCTAGGAACAAATTTTCAACAAAAATACCTACGTGTATATAGTTTGAAAGAGAAAGTAACAACACATAACATAACGAGGAAAATTTCCTTGTTAAGGAATGTAAAAGAAACAAATCTTATTGAAAAGAAAATTGGAGGAAAAATAGTAAAGAAAGAGATAAATAGATAGAGGGAAAGAGATAGAAAAAAGAAATATTGAGAGAGAAGCATAGAAGGAATAATAATAAATTTACGTGTTGTTATAATTAACAAGATAAATGGCCCCTATAATGGACACGATAAGGAGTCCATATATTTAACAAGGTTAGGAATCAGAGCAGCAGAGATATTGCTTCTCTTACTAGTTATCATGTTCGGTGATTGTTTCACCCAAAAAATATATATACTATAATTTTTAATATAAACAAGTGAAAGTGGATTACTGAAATTAAATTTCGGGTGAAGAAGAGGTGAGCAAACTATCGGCATCTGTTTCATTTATAACAAATATGAATGAAAATAAATAAAATAATTTGGTAACAAATAGAGAAGTAAGTTTTTAGATAAATGATTTTAATTTGATCAATCTAGTGTGCAGCTCGGTTTATCGATATGCCTCCATAGTTTTTTGGTCATTATGTAGATTATATTTAACGTCAGTATATAAGTGCATCTTGGGGACTGGGAAACGCTAACCCTAATTTTTGCTAAATTATACTATCTCATTCATGGAACAATCGTAAGTTAGAGAACGCAAATAACACATTTCTGCGATTGATATAATCACCTAACTCTAATAGCATTACCATTAGAGGAACACGTTATTATAATTAGTTCTTATTATGAATGGAGTAATAATTAAATAATAATAATAGGATTAATAATAATAATAATAAGATTAATACAGAGGGTTAATAATCTAAGTGAATATCTGGAGGTATAATAAGCCATAAATATAATCTGAGATGATATTAATAAATATAATAATGAAAATAATAATAAGTGATAGTGATGAATAATAATATTATTAATAATGACATAAATAATGAAAATAAAAGCTAATATTTGGGCCAGTGATAAGTACTTTGAGTATTATAATTCGTGAGGTATATCGGTTATATCTAGGCCTCAATTTGTTGGTAATACGTGAGGTCAAAACCTATAATTATATTATATATAGTATATATATTATATAGTATAATATAATATAATTATATATATATATTAGTATAAATATTTAAATATATATATATATTATATTAATATTATATACTATATATATATATAATATATATATAACGATATTATGTATTAATATTAATCTATAATATATTATATCAACTAAAATGATTTTCACGTTCGAGAGTCATGGATAAGCCGCGACTTGAATTCTCTATCTCGATTCCTTTTTTAAGTATTAGAAGATATGGCCTGGCGTAATGTGTATTATTTCTCTGAGTCAATAAAAAATTTACGTTTTCCTTCCTGATTAATTTTAGCAAGACAAAAGTTTATTCGTTTAAATATTGCACACAAGAACCTACTCAATTAGCAGGTGTGGCAATTTTGTTTTTAAAATGAAAGAGTAAAAAGTCCTATATTTAAATTAAACCATTGAGCGGAGAGGAGAGATGAGAGTGAGATTAATTACTTAATAATATACACTCATATTAAATTACTTAACTTGAACTAATAATATTAATCGAAACAATATTTATAGCTAAACAGGCGTTTATGATCATTCACCCTTAATAACAGACTTATTGCCTGAATTTTTCATGAATATATCGACTTCTCTGTCCAACACTTACATATATTTCATCATCCTCGGCTCAAGAGTCACAGAAGGTTTTTGGATAGGCGAAAATATAATTAAGAACTCGCTGTAAAATTCAAGACTATCCTTCTTAAGCTATTGTATAAGCTATATTCTTGCCTCTTTCATAATATCTTAGTGCAGGATTATTTAAATTATTTTCTCAATATGTCATTAATGAGATAGACTAATTCTTGATGTAGGTATTAATTAGAGTTAGTTTATATAATACGTTTAATTCCATATATTAGTAATTATTAAATTTAATTTAATTACTGGATTTTGTTGGTCGCCTTTTTTAATAAATAATTGAGTCACTCTTAGTCTTTATAAATACGGTACCGGTGATAATAATGTGAGAATTCGTAATTATTCGATATCTATTAAGTTATCATTTAAGATTCAACCTTTTTTTCCTAGAGTGTTGTATATAGGTACCTATATATATAATATAATTATAATTTAATAATATTTATATATATTACTATATATATCTAATATAATATTGATATATATAGTACTATATATATAATATACTATATATATATATATACTATTAGTATATATTAGATATATATAATTAAACAATATATTAATATATTAATTTATTATAATATTATATATATTTATATATATAATATACTATATATATATATATATTATAAATATATTATATTTTATGATTTGCTCTAGTTACAAGAATTTATTGACGACATCAGAGACTCGATAGCCTAATACTGATATACAATATTATACGTATATATTATATAGTATATTATTAATTTAATTACTAACTATTTTATTACCCCAAATCAGGACTGTGGAGGTATAAGTAGGTGCGGTTGGAAGAAGATTGTTCAGTGAGAGATGTAATGTAGCCCTTCCAAAATAGATTACGAAAAGGAAGCCCGCTTACCGTCCCCTCTATCCTATTTATATTTGAGTAATACTCATGAGTACGCTAAGTTAGAAAATTACCCTATAGGCTTCAAAGTACGTGAGCTGAGACTATATTATAGGAATTTCACTTTTAAATTTAGCATATATATATATCTATGAGTCAGTGTTAATAGTAGTTTCATCTCCACTGGCCCAATTGGGTCACAACACATACCGTACCCTTTACACAAAACCCGCCATTACCACTCTTATATATGCTATTCGTTATTTACTCGCTAGTATGACCTTCTGAGCATAAACACCTAACATATATTAAAAAGGTAAAACCCTCATATCACTAAGTTGTACTTAAATAAGAAAATCGCTTTCAAAGTAGTAAACTGGTATTTATAAAAAATGGTAAACCGATATTATAATAAAAGAAAATTGTAATTTAAGCAAGCACCGCTTTCAAATCAGTATTGCTCGCTACTTTATAATGCAAAGCAATCGTTTCTTAAAAATAAAATTAGATCTTATTAAATCACCAATTTTGGTCCTTGCTGGCATCCACGACGTATCTACTTCTACAGGATGTTACTTACTTTGTTTTCTTTGTCTGCACACAACGTGGTGCTGATACCCTTTTCACTCTGTGCATTATAAACCTCTATCATGACCGAGAGCCTATTAGCAGCATTTCATTATCAATTCCTCATTTATCGTGGAGTCTCAACGCGCTCCGCTCACAATAACTTTTCTAGTACTTCTATTATTTTGCCTCTTCCTTCTCTATCAATGATTTTAACTTTATCGAGAGAGCGTAAATTAATCAGAGATGGTTTTAAATTCTCTACGAATATATTATTTCATTTGAAAGTTTCTCTTTAACATCATATACTAAGGTCCAAGCAACCAGCAAAATTTTCTAGACCAGCCAGCAAATGCAAACGCTTGACTCGGTCCCAATCAACATCTGGTATGGGGTTGACTATACACTGCCTCACCTTTGCACGATTTATCCCAATTCGGATACTACATCTTTCGAGGAAACATAATCGAGAATATCCTACTAATTCTTAGCAGAGAACCAATAAGCATAACTCTCAGTTTATAAGAAGAAGTCAATGTGTAAAGTGTCAGTTATGGAGCGACTAACCACACGGTTTAACACCACATAGGGTCGATCCTATACCTAACTGACTGGTACTTACTCTTGTTACAGAAATAATAGAGCATATAGTGTACGAAAACGCAAGAATACTTCACGCTCTCTTTTTACATCACCAAAAACGATTTAAAGTGGGACACAAGATAACTACACTAGCTACATAATTTCCTAGCGAACGGAAATTTGCAATACTTACGTATTGCCAGTGCTCTTTAGAGAGGGCCGCATAATGACGGACTAATATTTGACTCATGGACTCTATGACCACCTACTTATACCTGAATCATTTATCTTCAATTTACCAATAGCACTATTATCATATTAGAGAATAAACGCCTTCTTAATAAATTAAAAACAAAATTTCCATCGAATACAAAGCAAATGCTAGTGTGATAATTGGACTCTCGATCACCTAATTGTTTTCACTAATAAGATATGGAATCTAACAACACTTACTCTATGGAAGAGTATAGTCTTCTCGAAAACAATAACGCGTCAAGCTCCAGTCTGTATTAACAAGAACAATATCTTTCTAGAAGGAAAGCAAATGTTCGGTTTTTATAAGGGCCAACTTAGGTGGCTGGAGGTTCACTATATATGGCTAATGCCTTCTATGATATATCTTGGGAAAATGAATCCTTTGAAAAAAAAAAAAAAAATAAATAATAAAAAAAAAATTCCAGAGGGAAAGGAAATGAGCGAAATGTTAACGATGGCGCCAATATATAAACCATTTTGGGCTGTGGGATTCAAATATATTGTGGTCTAATAATCTTTACATTGAATATTTCTAGCGAGGATATAGAAATCACACTTATCGGATAATCAAAAAAGCAATAAATTACAGCTTCTTATAGTGGAGAGCGTTTACTTGTTATAATAGTTTAATTAATACCCATTAAAGTATAACTTACTTTTAAGAAAATGGTACAAATTTAAAGTGTAGAGCTTACTGTGAGCTGTACATGTTTCAACTTTAAAGTATAGCATACTGCTATGAAAGGCCTCCCTATTTAAGTACACATTACTGTAGAGAGACCAGTACTTAATTATGATTATACTATATTAATATAAATTAATATCTATATAATAATATTAATATTAATATATTATATTATTATATATATATATATATTAATAATAATATTATATAAACTAATTAGTCTTATCTATTTCCCCTTTTCATAAATATGAGCTCAAAAAAATCGGCATGTTTATTTATAGATAGGGTAGCGAACTCTTTTTCTGGTCGAATTAGTGATATGGTTTACTTATATAACTCAGGTTACTGTCTTAATATCTATATAATTACTATAATTCCTTATAGCTTATTCATTTATAAATGTATACTTCTCTCAAACTGACATCAATCTTAACTCTATATAATATACTTACTCCATGCCGATAGCTCGACTCACTTACAATTCTTACATAACTAATATTTACTAATATTCTTGACTGCCCTCTTTTTACTTATACTAATTAGTGCCTGCTCACGTCTTCCAGCTCTTTCCGAGTATTTCGTATATGTCCGCACAGTGCTTAGTACCGCCTCGGCAGAGTGCAGCGGAGCGTGAGCGGAGTAGATGAGTGGCTTGCAGAGTTTGAGCTATGAAACAGTTGTAGGAGATGAAGTTCCTGTCAAATAATTGCGCGCACTACCTCCTTGCTCAGATTGCACTGCTATAATAAAAGTCTCCCGCTTTCTTTTGTTACGTCTATCTCGGGATCTGTTACTAAAATACAGTCTTATCACTTATATCAATTGATACTATAATATAACATACTCTCTAGTGTGACGATATTTTATATCAAATTGATCTAAATAAATGACTTATGAGAGAAAACTATTATCAACTATATTCTATATATTTATAAGCCTTGTTTTACATATAAGGTGTCTGATGAGCTCTCATTAGAGATCCGTAAGTAACTTATTGTTGTTTTTATTCATAGAATGTAGACTCTCTTTTTCTACTCTATAAGAATAACTATCTCACCACTCGCACATAAAACGAAGTGACCTCATATATTATCACACGAGAATACACTATTTAATGGATTGTGAACTTGCTCACTTACGATCTAATAATCTGCGGGAGTGTACACTCTCCTGGTTCTCTAACTCTTCACGGTCTTAATTTGTGATATATAGAGCTATGAGAAGTCAAACTGCTCAAAGCCAATAATCGGCATATATCAATTATGTGTGCTCACTATAAGCTACTATTATTTACTATAGTTCCATTGACGCTTATAATATCTTATATGCGGCGCTAATATTGTGCTTATTAATATCTATTCTATTAATGAGATTAACTAGCAGCGTCAAAGTGACTCGAGTAGTATAATTCTTCTACTCTGACGTACAACCCTTTACGACACCTATATACTCATAGCACGAGGGGGTGACTATTAGTGTATCTGAGCACTAATTGAGTTTTGTGTTGGATAATTTAGTTAAACTATATATAAACTATACAGACTAGTTCGCTGCGGGCTTCTCAATTTATCCTTATTCACCATAACTCTTATATAATTTCATGTGGTGACTTCTCTATCTCTTTACTGTTAGTTTACTTCTCACAATATTTTTATAAATATACCCTCACCTATATGTGTATTAATAGTTGCATACTGTGCTCATTTATCACTGACGTCATTTATGTTAGATGAATTGTAAAGCGATATATTCAACTACACCTATCTACTTGAATAGGGACATATATATATATGAGCGTACGGCACGGACCCAGTTGAGTAATAATATATATATATATATTATATTATATATATAGTAATTACTATTACTAACTATATATTACTATATATATATATCTATATATATATTTAATCATATATATATATAATATATGTAATATATAATATATATATATAGTATATATATTATATTATATATTATATAATTATATATAATACCTCACTATATATATCTATATACCTTTATATATACTTACTTCTTAAATTTTTCACTAGTCACAAAAAGAAGACAAGTTTAAGATAACTGACGAAAATATAGTATTAATGACTCAATTATGTAAACGTAGAAATAAGTCTAATATATCTTATTTATCCTTCAATCACCATAACTAAATAAAGAATAGATAAATTAATATATAATAAAAAGTAATAAAAATACATAAAAAAAAAAACTAATTAGTATAATCATCTTTATATTGCTATTTTTATAATAAACCAGTAATAAATAACAACAACATTTGGAGGATTTTAAGTAGGTTCGCTATATAGGTGAATAAAATATTATAATAAAATATTAAAAATGTTTAATTATTATTTTATCTATTAGATATTGTAATTTTAAATTTTATAAAATTCAGATTAAGGAAAAATTTAAATGATAACTATTACGTTAAATTAAGTGTATACTTTAAAACTCAGGTATGTAGGGATTATTATAAACTCAATTAATTCTAATAACCAAATGTAACTCGTTAATATACCGTTACTTCTTTCTACCTTTTTTCGGTGAAAGCTTAAAAGTTATAATATAGAAATATTAACGAGTTGGTAATCGGTAATATACTGTGAATTTAACCTAGTTAATTAGCCAACTTTGAGTATATAGTATCTACGAGCTGATACGCTAGACTAATTAGATGTACTTGGCAAGGAGTAGAGGATTTCATGGATTCTACCTAAATAGTCTTGGATAACGTAAATAGACTTCTAATTAGGATGAAATTGGCCTAGGGTGGATTCAAAAATAATTTTCATTACTAGTATAAAGGGTAAGGACAGATAATGATTTTAAGTGTATTACCCAAACCCGCTTATAATTAGCATGACTGCTGGAAGTGAACTATATATTCTAATTTAGCACTCCTTACTTCACCAGTGAACATCTTTTTCCCTTATCAGTCACAATAGACAGAATTTCGGTTGAACTTAGTGGGAGTCATAAAATAATAATACACCTCTTCCGGCCATAGTTTATGCGGCTAGTATACAGATACGAAATATTTAAAAGCATTGGTAGGGAATTTATAATTTAATTGAGGGCATTAAGAGAGGTCAGCCTAAACTGCTTTTAATTTTGAGCCTCAATACCTAATCATTTTTGAAAAGGTAAGTATGGCCAAACTTTCTTGTCTTTTAGAAATTGAGCTGAATATTGATGGTTAGGATATTAATGGCTTATAATCTATGAAGTTTAATTTAAGTCAAAAGTAATTTTACATACTTCTTAGTTACCAATTTTTAATCTCACATATCATCAGTAGTTTATTTATATAAGTATATAACGTTTTATATATTTGTAAGCCGATATGGTGGTATACATAAATTTTATTATAATCTATTTATATAAATCTATGTTGTGTGATATCGCTACGCACATTATTAGCGTGAAGACTCGTTGCGAGTACGTGACGTGAGTGTAGTCGAGTATTTGAGAGACTCTGTAGGTTATTGATAGTGTCTTAATATATTATTTGGCTGGCGAAACGTGGTTTACAATTGTGTAAGCCCCAGGAAGTCGGTCGTAGACACGGACTACCATCTCTTAACATCTCCGATGATGTTCGGCAGGATGCAGACTAAGCGACACGTAACTACGCTTAAGATTAAGATGTGGAGTGCCACAACCTCTGGGCAATTTAATATAAATTAGGGCGATAGTACTTACATTAGTTAATTAGTTAACTAATTATATATAATTACTTATATTTTGTCGTTATTTTAAATACTAATACCAGTCGAAATAATCTTACTTAATCACTCAATATTTTATGGCTGGTAAAAAAATATCGATATATAAGTGAATATATTTAAGTGATAACTATCTATGAATGGAAACCTTAATTATGATAATATATATATGAGAATAAACTTTTAACTTTAGGAAGTAGTTTTTATTTTTTTGTAATAGCTATAATATCATTATTGAATATATATATAATAAAGTTAGGATACACTGTTTAATTTATAAGGTATTTATATGACACTGTAAATCCTAGGACAACTCATTCATCATACAACTATTTACTTTATCTCTGATAATCGAAATTTATATAACTAGTCCTATCTCTCACACTATCTTAATATAGATATTCGTTCATATTCTTATTATATTTTATTTATCAGTGCAGACTTCCCCTTCTCCGGAAAGGAGTGAGGGGTCACCTGTAACTTACGCCCGACTCCTTTATTATTCCTCTTATGTCAAATCCTCAAATTTAGAATATCCTCTTACTACATAGGTATATATAATACTATTTTTATCTGGCCTACCCTCAGTACATTCGTAGAAAGTGAGGAGCCTTGAGAGGTTAAACTAGCTGGCCTATATTAATATATAGTTAATATAATATATAATATATTATATATTAATTATTATATTCAACATATATAATATATATTAAATAATATATATAGTAATAATATCATATAATTATATATATAATCACTGTGAGGACACAAAAGTAGTAAAATATATGGGCTACAATACCCAGTCATTACTAACATTAATAGTATATTCGACCTTTATATAGTCATTTATCCTTAAAGAGAACTTCGTCGCAAAGTCAGAAAGAATCCATATATAAGAGATAACCGTCGATTAGCACAGACCGACGCAATTCGAGAGATAATATCTAATTGTATCATTTTATTGTCCGAGTGCTACAAAATCGTCTTATCATATCGCCACGGTTTAGCCCAGAGGGCTATACGAACTCATATATGCGGAAGCTAAGAGTTTCAGATTAAGTAATCCTCATCTAAAACTTTCTCATATATAGTTGCACCACGGGGACGCTATTCTATTCTGTCTATCGCAGCATCTTTCACAAATGACCGTGTTGACATTCCGTCCATACCCCAGCTAATATTCCTTATTACTGCGTCAATCCATTTTTCTTTGTGTCTCTAATCGAAGTAGCAACTCGTACCTAACGATTTGTGCACTCGAGACACTGAACTTCCAGCTATTTAGGTCAATTGCGTGACATTTCTGACTTTACTATAACACCCGCAAGAGATGACAAATAACAGCAGTAGTAAATATAAAGCCTATACAATGCAACTATCTAGTAGTAAGCATTATTTTCCAACTCTGACAAACTACCAATTCTTCAACTCTATGCTAGTATACGATGTATATGCTCAAATACATATTACATATAACATAAGTTCTTCGATCCATTCTATACTAACACAACTCCCTATATGAACAAAGACGTTCTCATTTTTACTACTAACTAAAAAGCGTGTCACACCTCACAAGTATCCAGGGTCTATTTCTTATATCATCTCTTATATCCCACATCACTGATAAAATGTGCTATTTACCATGCACAATTCTTAGATGTGAGTTCTTAGGAATCGTGAGTCTCAACGCACCGAAAGTAGTGAGAAAATGCTTTACCACTGTAACCACCAAGTGTGTTATATCCTAATTATCTATATACCCACCTATAAGCGTTTAATCTTTACACTCAATAAGCCTTTACATAAGTTAATAAAAACCTCACTTGAGAAACTAGTTCAAAAAGACTTAGTCTCTTACACTCAATACAATGAGATTTATCTATGCACCAGACCACTTTCCTGTCATATTGCACGAAATGCTTTCCTACTATAGCTCTTGACATCAACAATCGTTCCCTTTATAATCCACATCTAACATTATTACTTAAATATTAACTCAGACAACTTGTTCAGTTTATTCACCATCTCATTATCCATAATTCACTCCGAGGACTTTTTCACCTCACTCACAACCATAACCAATTTATATATAATAATAGATTATATATTAATAATTAGTATTTATCATATTATAATATATATATATCTTTATATATATAATTAATATATATAATATATATATAATATATATATATATATATATATATTATATATTATATAATATATATATATATATTATATATAATATATTATAATCATATACAAACTAATAGTATATATTAATATAATATACCTTATATATTTATTATGTGTTGGCAAGAATAATTATAAAGAATATTAAAGAAATTAGTACTGGATCAAAACATTCATTTTTCAAAAACATTGATTTAACCCACAAATGTAAATGATATTCATTCGTTATTATACATCACTAAAAAATATTCGATGTTAGTTTGAATTTTAATAAATTGATAAGAGATTTGAGAGATAGAATAAAATAAATTATAAGATACCATATTGGCACGCATGTTCATATATGTAAATTAAGTAAATTGATTCGTATAAGTTATACGATCTGGCAGGGAATTACAGGATTATCATTCCCATAAGTTACTTCGAAAATTTCCTCATCTACTTCAAGATTATTTATTACAGTACAATGGAGGTTGCATGTTGAATTGTTTATAATAAAACAATGTTATTTGAAAAGTATTAATGAAATATGTGTTAATGATACTGAATTTGTTAAAACTTTTTTACATTAACCGCCAAAAGTCTTCCAAAGGTAAAAAACTCTAAAATTCATGGACATTATTTCTACACCTTCCAAAGAGAATAATAGATGTTTTTTTGTAATATGGTATATATATAATTAATATTTTTATTTATTTCATATGTATATATATTCAATTGATAGGTTCGGATGTAATAAATTCACATTAATTGTTGATTTACATGGTTTAGATTAATTTTATTTTATCTCAAACAAGTGTTATTTGTATAGTTTATTGTGAGATATTGTATTTGTCATATATACGAAGAAGTTGAAAGGATATAAGAGTGTGATGAGAGAATTGAGCTATAAAATTCGTGTACCGAGAAAAAAATTATATATGATCTCAATACCAATCGTGACTCGCTGAGCAATCAAACCATAAGCGTCTTATATCACTATACCTTAGATCATTTATAACTCGTCAGATAGCATACCATAATAATAGTGTAATTCAAAAAATATGTTCTATTTTTGGACTCTATACATATATATTGTGATTGATCATCATAAGGTATGAACACATTGAAGATGTCTCATTATGTATTGACTGATTATAGGTTTTATTAATGAATAAAACTTATTTGGGATTTTGTTGATATAGTCGATTATGACTATAATCTATTATTTTATTATTTACAATTTTAAGTTTCAGTTATATATAACAGAAGATCTCGAATTATACAATAATTTATTTTACATATCACGCTTATTTCATGGACGTAGATGGTAAATATATATATAAGCAAAATAAAATTATAAAGTAGAAATTTAAATATTTTAGACTAGTTATAATATATTATTAATAATTAATATACTATATATTATATATATATAAATAATTATTATATATATTATAATATATATTAAGTATAACATCAAAATTAAAAAAAGAAAATATTAATAATAATGGGTACCAGAAAAGTTTGAAGCCTAATGTCGTATATAGTGAGCGGAGATAAATTCTATAGTCTTCGATAGGTACACAAAACGCAGACATAATGTTCTACAATTATATAGGAAATAATATTATTATAAGTAAAATATTTTTTTTTTCCATTTTTTTAACATTAAAATAACATTATATATTTTTAGGCTATCAACTAGTATTATTTAGTGAAACTAAATTTAATATCACTAAAATAAAGTTCTTATGAAAGTTTATAGATTTTCTCACTACTCTTCCTATTATGGCAACTTACCAATATATATCTTACTATAATTAATATAAACAAATATATAATATATAATAAATAATATTAATATAAACATTATATAATATAAATTATATATTAATATATATATATATTATATATAAATTATATATATATATATTATATTAATATATATTATATATTAATATATCTAATATATATTATAATATACATATATCTATATATAATATATATATATTAATATATAACTATATATAGTTAGGCGTATATTATCCAGGATTTTTTAATCGGGCGGGGGCTCAAGATCCACAAACATGTCGGATTTATCTTATATATAAGTATATTAAATTAAAAATATATATATTAAGTTAATTATATTATTATCTCACTGTATAGTAACACCTATATTTATTTCTTATAGGAGATATAGTTTATAAATTTTGCTTAGTATTTATTACATCTATTTATTAAATTTATAAATAAATAATTAGGAAATTGAACTTGATCGGTTTCATAGCTTATTCTTAAGTAATAGTACTCCAGAAAGGTCACTTAATAGAAAATAAGAAGTCAGAGTATTTAACATACTTGAGATATTGTCTTTCTTGCCTTTATCACATCAATTCGGGGATATTTTTGGGAGCACCTTTTTTATATGGGACCTATTAATGCTTGAGTGTAGGCGTATAATACACCATAGCTAATTAATTGGTACTTAACAGATTATGAGATTATACAATTTGCTTACTATGAGAGTCACACTATAGAATCATATGGCTGGATATAGATAGATAAGTTTTTTTTACAAATTTATCAATATGATTTAAATTCTTAATATTATCTATAAAAATATATTTAATAGGAAAATGAGAAAGCACTATTTAAATTTTTTGAATGTGATATAAACATTTTTATCTTATAAAATATTACATACTTACCTATGATACCTTAACTTTAATATAGTAGCGCCGGCTAATAGTAAGGGTTAGATATACAAATCTGAGATATATACAGTTTTTGAGTTATGGCAATATATTCGATAAGAGTATAGTATAATAAGAGGAGAGGCAAGTCCATTAAGTCTTTAATCTGAGCCTAATTAATATTTATATTATCTACACAGTTATGGTATTTTTCCATAAGCAGTCAATAATGTTTAAAGAGCCTTCTTTCTATTGTGATGGCAGTAAATACACTGAGTGATATAATATATTGCATAGTATTGCACAAGATGTAAAATATATTAATTGTTAAACTGTGACTTCCAAACAAGAAACTATGATTTTCGTCTAATTAGAGTCTAAAGTTTTGGTAGATTCTATGTGCTGTTAATGCCATATTCAACTTCCATAATACCCTATTCTATACTCTATTTAATAAATTCCATCAATTGGGCTTATTTCTCATGTATATATCTTTACTCTATATTGAATATAAATTTTTTACAAATTTATTTATTTTAATATATTAGACAATGCTTTTATTTGCATTCTTATCTGGTACAAAAGTAAGAACTATATCTATTCTTTCATATAATGTCGAGAGATATAAATTTTCTTTTAATTGATTTAAAAAATCCTCTCTCCTAAAATATTTTGATATATTATAATTACATATTAACTACAAAAAATTAGGTTAAATATTCTTTAAAAAAAGTGGATGTGCGATAATAAGTACAGCATTTTCAATACTCAGGAATAATCTGTAAAAGTCTTCTTATAATATGTATTTTTTTATGATAATTTGTTCAAATATTAATAGATATCTAATTTAATATTTAATTTATTTATTTAATTATTTATTTAATTTGCTAATATTTTTATATATATCTTATTAATTCTATTTTTCTTCTTAATTATAGGTTATATCAGTTGCGCTTGTACATATTACTTTCTAAAAGACAAGGTAAGAATGGCAGCTTAAATAATCGGTTTGCCTATATTTAAAAAAAAATACTTTCCTCATATATACTTTCAAGAATATTGAAGATTGTCTTGTATTAAGGTCTAACATATCACATTATCATTATATGCAACTCAAATCGTCATGGACTCAACTAAACCTGTCTGGTACTAAACGATCAAGTGAGTCAGAAAGTGATGTATACAAAAAAATGTGTATTAACTCCTAGAATTATTAGAATTCTGGGATATTTACAGATCTCAAAGAGAGATACATACAAAAAATGAATGAGCAATAAATATATTATAGTAAATAATTCGTATGAAATAATGTAAAACCTTTTGTAATTGGAGATGTTTGGTTAAGGTGAGGTAGATTGAGGATGTTCCAACATATATTTTCATGTTGCATTAAAAAGTAGATTCAGAATAAGTTATATGATAGTAGTTTTGTCAAAATCGAAGACATATATGTCGTCAATAGTGTATTGATTTAGTAGTGGAAATTAATGTTGTAAAAATCAAGCCTTCTCTTTAATCTAATATTAAGGTGTCTTGGTTTATGTAGGTGATAAATAGGAAGATTCTCGTAAGCCAATGTGAGAAAAACATTATGGATCTTGATAATAGTTGATCGGATGATAATGAATGCGATTGTCGATGGTACAATGTGTACTCTTTATTATAGATCTTTATGAGCTAATGTGTATTTAATCGAGAGTGTCAATTTGCGTTGAAAATAGGTTTACCGAATATTTGAAATAATTTGGTTGCAAAGTGACGGAAACACGGCGAATGGACAGCATATGTGTATGTTATGTCGTAGCCTGTCATCACTCCTCGGCACGGTGTGGTTACATCATTTAATTATTCTGATTTATTATTGAACAGAGATTTAGGGGGTATTAAAAGTTTATCACGAAGGTGGGATAAATGGAGAAATGTAAAATAGTAATATAGAATATTTTGCAATTAGTAAATTTAAGTATTGAATAAAGAATATGAAAGGGGAATTATTTTTGTTGAGGTAGGATATATGAGGGTGTATTAGGAATTTTTGAAAATTGATTCTATAGCTTTATTATAATTGTTTGTTATGTATTAGGTATATCAAGAGAGAGAAATTGATTATATGATTGTGTTGATTTCATTTCTATAATATAGGGATCTGTAAATTTAATGGAACGTAAAAAAGTATTGTATGTAATGTTATGTTTGATATAATGTGGATGATAGGAATGAATGCAGATATTAGTTGCAAAAAGTTGGTTTTCATATATAAAAAATAGATATTATCGTTAAACCGGTTATTATGTTGTGTAATTTGTAAGTCTAAAAAGAAATTTTTTCCATTATTAGGGGGTCTCGAAAGTAAATTTAATTGATGGGACAAAACTGTTCAAGTCATTAATGAAGGATGGATTAAAATTAATTAGGAATGATTGCCATAAGTCGTCTGATAACGGTACCGAAGAATTGTATTGTGTATATAAAGGAATTGAGCTAAGAAGACGGATTTCAGAAAATTAAAGATAAAGACAGGCGATGACAGGACTTAAAACTATTTCCCATGCTGGTTCCACAAGATTTGCTTATAATATTAAGGATATATATTTTTGGATTTTCTCTCATTAACATCTCTCCGACAATCAACGACTTTCCCCCCTATCCCCCACTCCTCAAACTAGTCTCCATACCTTTGACTCAAATACTATGCCGAAAAAAGCGTGTTGGCATAACTTCTATCAATATTAATACCAGCCAACAACTTCGCGATCAGCTTTGTATTTTGCTGTAAGTCCTGTTCCATCGACTGTCCTTCTCATTTTAATTTTATGAAATCAGCGCTCTTTTCTCCCTCAATTCTATATATACCACAGAACTACTCCTTGTAACGGTTATACAGAGATCGTACTGCGCAATCATTCTATATCTTTTACGATCCAACCTCTTCCATGAATGACTTGAACTTCAGTCCATCAATTAAATTATTTTCTTTACAAGTAATAGGAAAAAAATTTCCTTTTTTAGATTAGCTAAAATGAAAAATAACTATTAAGTTTAATATATGAAGCTAGGTGCAACCAATATCTGCATTCATTTTCCTATCATCCACAATATCAAACATAACATTCTATATAATACTTTTTTAGCGTTCGCTTAATTACAGATCCGTCTAATTCTATAGAATGAAATCACAGAATCTATATAATTCGGTCTCTTGGAATATACCTTACAGTACCAAAACAAGATCAATATAATAATGAAGCTAAGAATCATTCATATTTCAATAATATTCCTAATACTCCCTATTTTCATCCCCAACAAAAATAATCCCCTTTTCATATTCTTTATTAAAACTTTAAATTTAACCATTGCAAATTATTCAATATCATTAATTTTCATTTTCTGACCACAGTGAAGTAATCTTGTTAGCTTTTAATTTTTATAATATAATAACTAAATCGGAACCGTCAGGGGGGGGGGGTAATACTGTGTTCCGTGCGTCGTTGCAACAACAAATTTTTATAGGGAAACTTAAAGACATTATTTTCGACTAACATCAACATTAGCAACGAATAAAAAGATGTAACATAAGCACGCATTATACGTATATAACAAAGATCTATAATATTAATTTTAGAAAGATTTTCCGATTTCATTTTCAACCTCTAATCAAAAGAATTAATTAGACTTATAGAAGCCTTATTTTAATAACATTATCCCTAATTATATATTTTCATCAGGGTATTTTTTTGATTTTGGACAAAACTACAATCTAGTTATTTGAATTCATTTAAATCGAAAAATCTTTACATCGACCCCTGCCACATTCTCCAATACATAGGTTCATAGAAAGAATACTGTTTTTTTGTTGCTTTTAGATTGTTTCCTTGTGTTGTGCATCGCATCTTAGTTTTAAAAAATTTTGAAATTCATTCCTTCTTCTTGCTCCGAAAAGACCAACATGTATTGTTGGACGAAACATCCTCATGGTTTCTATTGTTTGTGTTTTCTTTAAAGTTCACGCCTTCTAATTAAACATAGTGGTTTTAAATTAAATATATATTTCGGAGTTCGAGTGTGTTGCAATAGTATCCTTAAAAGAAAAATAGTTGGTTTCTATATATATATATATATATATATTATATATATTATAATATAATATATAATATATATATATATATACTATATTATATATATACTATATATATATATATATATATATATATATTATAATATATATATATCTAACCT
>JABUQX010061863.1:0-17500 GCA_015478945.1 Trachelipus rathkii
CACTGGTGTTCCATATGGATACTAGATTTACGCCACTCTGTGATAGTAATATGCAGAACATAAAGATTAACCTAGATCTGAATGATCCTTAAAAATATCATGCATTAAAAATGCTGACAACAAAAATCCTCTCTGGTCAAAATACGACTACCACTGTACGAGGGGTTCATTAAATAAAGAATAGAAAGAATAGAATTGATACCACACAATATAAAAACTATTTATTACAGTTTAATTGACAGATACTGGAGAATAAACTTATTTCAATTATAATAACATAGATAATTATATAAAGTAATAATGTGAGACTATACCTATATTTAGATTTATACGTAATATGACATAGAGTCAACTAATAATAATAAATATAAAGCATTTATAATAAGAATAGTAATGCATAAATAAATATAACACAGCTCTCCAGTTAGAGTCACAAGATACAATATATACACTGAGTAGCGCTATTTTGGAAGTCTTATACTTCTCCTCTATCATATATATATATAAAATTGTACTGTTGATAAAGTAAACTATTGTGGAGGAAACTTACTGCAGCCTTGCAGTATATAAACAAGTCAATAGTTTCTAAAAAATATCGATATGCGCGGAGTATATAAATTTATATATATGTTTTAAAGGACGTAGATCTCAAAGTGACGTGACGATTATATGTAGTAATATTTTGAAAGATACGAAAACAATAAACATCTCTGCCTCAATGATATAATCCTTGTGATGAGTATACTAATATAATAGATATGTGAGAGAGTGAATAATGATTTTTTCAGACATGAAGGCAGAAGATTGGCATTGCGTGTATCTTGACATATACACTTAATCTTTATAGACAAAGGCAAAAAAGATCTATCTATTCCATCCCTCTTCGTGCTGTCTTCAGAGGTTCTATGTAGACTTTATTAGTCACTACGTAATTAGACTTCACATGATTTGTGATATCTGAATGTACACGAATTTTAACATAATATATTCTTCTTACACCACAAACCTGCTACCGCACATTCTTCTTATTATCTGTTCATGTACTTGTACTCTCTCTGATTATCATAAGATAGATCAACCAGACTGCACCGAATAATAAATAAATAATTATTACTTATACATATATATAATAGTATATAATATATATATGAAAGATAGATATATATATATAATAAATATATTATATTAATATATATATCATAGATATATATTATATATTAATAATATAATAATATATATATATATATTATTAATATATTATATATATATACTATAATATATATATTATATATATATATATAGTATAATATATAATTATAGATTTATATATATAATAATGTATTGCAGTGCGGAAGATTCATTAAGTGAGTAATAGAGATAGTTTGTCTTAAGCAAGTTATGACTTCTTCTATTGCTTCTAACCGTACCACAACACCATTATCCAAATGATTTGGTTTTATATATTTTAAAAATATATCTACTGGTTCAATTCAACGACAAGATCGATAAATGGCTTAATTTTAAGAATAGCTTAGGAAATGGTTTTAAAACGGTTCTTACCGCCACAAAAAGCCACAGTTTAATTATGTGAAGCCGTAGCGCGGTATTGTGGCTGGGTTTGCTCGACAGAAATATTGTCGAGAAAATGCATGCATTCTCGGTGCTTTTAATTTCGTTTTTTTTGTTATAGGAGAATTATTCATTTTTGAGAGAAGGAGAAATGAGAGGAAGGGAGATGAAAGGAGAGCATCAGAGTCAATAGAGGCAGAGAGAGAAGAACACCTCCGAATTCCGAGAGGAGGAGGAATGCGAGCAGGAGAGGAGAGAGAGGAGAGAGGAGAAGGAGAGAGAGAGAGAGAAGATGTCTAAGAGCGAATAGGATGAGCTTTTAAATTTGTTACTTCACGTAATTTAATTTAAATAATTGTGTTATTTATTAATGTTTGTAAAAAATATTCAGAAATGAATTTGAAATTCTTGTAATTAATGAAGAGAAATTAAAAATATCGCTGTCAATCGTCGACATTTCTGACAATTTTGAACATCCAATTGAGAATGGAAGATAAAGGAAGCCCACTAGTTATGGTGGTTATCGATGGAGATTTAATTAGTTGACAAATTTACCAATTATGTTTTTTGGAACTATATTATTATATATCAACAATAAGGTATAATTGTATTATTAGTTTTATTTAAATTATTATTCGCAATTGTTTTAGCTATATTGAACTATTTCTTCGTTCTTCTCTTCTTCTCTTCTTCTTCTCTTCTTCTTTTCTTTTCTTCTTCTTTTCTTCTTCTTCTTCTCTTTCATGTTTTCTTCTTCTGAACGGTGAACCGAGAGAGTGGAGGGGTGAAGAATGAGAGGGAGAGCCCGCCCAGAGTAGGACATCGAGAAGAGAGGGAGATGAGAGCGAGAGAGGAGAGTGAAGAGGGAGAGGAGAGAGAGGGAAGAAAAACCGACGAGGAAGAGAATATTAGAGAGATGGAGAAGATCGAGAATAGGGAAGATATTCCGATAGGATATAGGTAAAAATGGATATCCCACGGTTGATGGAGGAGCGAATGTAGAGATGAGGACTTTGTTTCGTTGATGCGCACAGCAAGAGGAAAGAAGAGATAGCAATGAACTGAATGACCTGTATATAATCTGCCTCGTATCGAGACTATACATGATTTGCTATGTAAATTATTGGAAGTGGGTAGGAAAATGCTGAAAAAAATAAAAGGGAAAGCATAGATATATCATAGTAATATATATATATATATAGATAATATATAACTAAATAATATATTATATACATATATACGTATATATCACTATAGCAAAAAGTTTCATTTCGACAAACTTAATAATAAGTATAATATAATAGATAATAGTCTATAGATTTATATTACTAAAGCGTACCACTAATCTATTATGGTAATAATAAATATCGGATTATCAATATATATCATATCATTAATATTACTGATTCTGAGTCAGTAAATAAATCATATTCATTTATGTTTATTTCATTAATGAAGATAAATAAGTTTTAAATCGTTCATTTTCTTAACTATGAAGTAATTATGATAAAGGGAGAGGGAATATTATATAATAATTAATATAATAATAATTAATGAATATAAATTATATAAATATAATAAAATAAATTTATAATATATATAAATAAAGTAAGTATAAATTAAATATAATTATTAATAGATAATTATAATATTAGTCACTAATAAGTTAATATAATTATAAATTAAATGAATGAATGAATAATAAATGTTAAGCTCGCACTACTACTTTAGCTACTTATGAGCTAGACCTGACTAGCTATAACGAGATGCAAGTGTTCAGGATGAATAATTAATATGCGAGTGATGTGAGTCCAGAGAGATGGACACCGAGATGTACTACATTCGTTAATACTGATGAACGAAGGCAATTGAAAAGAGTATAGTAGAGCAATTAGGAGTTCTAATTACCTGGAGGGAAAAACATGTAATAGCAGACAATAAAATTCATAACTTTGACGATTCGCTTCAATTTCTTTCCCCATTTATAGTAGCAATATAATAATATCATATATGGTTGATTTTATAGTAATTATTTACCTATGCGACGAAGCAATAGGCAAATACCCTAAACACGTTTAATTTATAGGACTCCTATTCATATTCCTACCGATCTAAATATCGTAAATCCCCAGATATACACCATACTCCTTCACCTGATATAGTACTTCCGTCCACGTACTATAATATTTTACTATTCCGATGCTAAGCAAAGTGCAAGAACCTATAAAATTATATGTAAAATATAGTTTCAGAGTACATTATCATGTATACTTGAATAATAATATTCTAAGTTAATTAATGTAAGTATATATATAGATTGAATTAGAAGTATATAATATATATATGATGAATTAAATATAATAATAGTTAACATTATTTTAAAGGCATAAGTCAATATCTATTGATAAATATTTAGAAATAATTAATATTAGAATAAATGATGAAATTAATGTAAGTAGAGAGTAGAGGAGAAGATGGATAAATTAAGATATATATAAATTGAGATGATGATATAGATAGTAATATAATCAGAGAGATATAGAGAGAGGAGAATATTAGAGAGAGAGAGATATATTGAAAGAGTAGAGATTGAAAGTAGAATATATATATATTGAGATATATATAGTATGTGAGATAAGATAAAGATTAGTTAATTACAATGTCTGAGGCAACTTGACATATAAATATTTAATTTAATTGTAACATGTACCATTAGATGTGCTTCATTTTCTAAGAAGTACACTTTTCCAAAATGGAAAGCTTCAACAGTCAAGTTCGTATATACACCCCATAGTATGAAACTCGAATAATGATATAATTATGAAATTTTTAAAAAAACAAGTAAGAAACATTAAGTTAATTTTATTCTGAACGCTACATAATTTTCTTATGATTACAGCAATTGTCTAATTTTATATAATATAAAGGTTTATATACTTACGTCTGATCCCTAATCCATGAGTTCAACTAAATATAGAGTGATATATGCGACTATAATACGAACTTTATCTTAGCTTGTAATTCTTATTAGTACTTAGTATTACATTTAAGTATACCCACGATATAATTATCAGATATATGTATTTTAACTATGATATACTCGTATTATTTATTTAGTGAAGCTTAAGCTCTTGATTGATGTCTTAAACTGAACAAAAATTTATTTATACAGCTTATCTATACAAATATATATTTATTTCAATTATCATTATTTTTACATGATAATATAACACACACCACATTTTGCTATACAGCAGAGATAAAATCCTCCAGACCCAAGAACTGAGTAAATTATAATAATCTTCACAAACAAAGTATAATCTCATCATACATACCTACACTTCCTCATGATATATTGTTATACTCCTAATCTAGAGTAAACTCAAATTACACTTATGAACAATGATTATGATATTAGTTCTCATGTAGCTCACATCACTACCTTTGTCTAATCTCTTATAGTTATATTCTGACTAAACATTAATATGCATTAATCAATATTATATTTATCTTACTTCTCATTATCATTTTGTTAATCTGAAATACTAAATGACAATTATTTTATTGGTATGAATATTTTCTGAGATGATTCAATGATTATCTACAATAGAGATAGTCATTATGTCTAGCTAGCTATATCACCTTCAAATTAAATGAGAGTTTAATAATTATGATACTCTATCTGAAATAGACTAGTAGTAAACGTTTTATTTTTCCTTAATTATAACGCATATTAGAAGTACACTTTATTATACATAATTATCTTGCTAATCTTGACTTTACAATTCTCGTGAGAGTAGTGTATACCTATCTCACTTCTATATCATTTTTCTTTAAAACCTCTCGTTCCTCCAATAGCCCTTATCAGATCTAGATCTATGGTTCTATTAATTTTTATATCTTTATACCCTCTACACGTGTATTCTCAGTATCACGTGATCTATACTTTTACTCCCTAGTCATTATATAGTAGGATTAGGAATTTCTTATGTGATAGGCAGTTACTGTGTCAATTTATGTGTTACTACTCATACATACCATAGCTTTAAATACTCTGTTCACTCCTCATCTCACCCATTGTGCCTCTCTCTTACTTCATATTTAACACGTCTAATATCATTTTTCCTAGCTTGACAATTAACTATATTCTTACCTATATTAGTAAATTATCTAAATATTATCTTATTCATTATATTATAATCCTATATTATGATTTTATAATTGAATATTATTTATCTAATAATAATGATTTCATTACTTATTATTACTTAAAATTGATTTAGTATGTATTTCATCACCTAAGCTATTATATTATTACTATATAATTATTATTAATTAATAAAGTTATATTATATCTAACTTTTCACTTCATTTTTTCACCATTGGAGATTTTATTTCTTTATATTTAAAAATTTTGTTTCATTAATACATCTTATAAAAATATAATCTATCATTACTTCAATTTACAGGATTTAAAACTTTATAAATTCATTCAATTTTTATTTTTGAAAGATTATTTTAAACTTCTATTAGCCACTACAATTGTCGGAAATCCGTAATTTAGCAAAATATAATTCCTACAATATCTTTTGTGATACTTGATGTTATCATTGCTAATATTGTTGTCTTCAATACATAATAATAATAAAATTAATAATAATAATAATAATATATAATAATAATGTATTATAATAATAATAATAATAATAATGATAATAATAATAACACAAAATTAATAATGATTATAGTTAATTTTCCCCAAATTAGTCATTAAAAGGTCATAGAAGGAAAATATTTTATTATAGTGGCAGATTCCTCGTGTGAGAGATTTATTTTATATGCATCTCATCGTTTACACATCAAAATTATTAAAAGAGTCGTAGATCATCAATTATTCTCCATTCTTCACTTCGTGTAATCAGATTAATACCCGCATATGCCGTTGGTCGCTTTTGCTAATACTAATGATGATTATTAATACAGTCACGCCTTGCCCCAATCTAAAATTATCGTCTTCATTGGCATTTCTCAGCATTTCACTGCAATTATTCAAAAATAGTAAGTTATTAGGATTCCATGATTTTCAACTTCTTTTCATTTTTTTTTTCACGTTATGTACCTACAGCATCTCATTATTTGTGGGCAAAGCGCGGCGGAGGGCGGCAGTGCTACTTAAAGTACTTGAACGGAGCTGTTACTATTCTTGTTGCTTTTTTTCTCAGTTATTAAGTGTACGCAAAACGATGCTTGGTTCTATAATGAATCTTTTTCTTCTCCTTAGTTCTTCTCTGTTATTTCTTTTTTTTTATTTATAGATTTACTTAACGATTTAGATCATTTTTTTGTATATATATATTATTTAATTAATATATTAAGTATATTAATTAGAAAAATAATCAATATAAATAATAATAATAAATAATAATATAATAAATACATAATTAATAAATAATAATATCAATAATAATATAATAAGAAAATATAATAATAATAATAATAATAACATAAAAATTATTATTATTTATTATTATATATCTATTATTAAGTATTATATTATTTATTATTATTTACATTATATTTATATTATTATGTTTATTTTATTAATATTCATTTTATCTATATATTATTATTATTATGATATTAGATAATCTAAATTAGATAGCAAAGAACCGAGTTCTAATCATTTGAAGATTTTTTCAGGCTGTGAAGAAATTATCTTAGTTGTGTCTGTGCTGGTACAACATATCTGTTTTTCACACTTCAATCTACCATTATATTGTTCCTATACTCTAAACAGCTCTCATCCATTGAGATTCTCCTTATACTTCGTAGATACAGAAGTTACTCTATAGGACATTAGACTCTAAACGGTTGTTTTTATCACCCTTCCATTTTGAATAAAGCTACGTATCTGTATTAATTTCATATGTAAGCGTAGAATAAAAAACAGATCCACTATTACGGTCTTTGTAATCTTTTTGATTCACCTAATTGCTTACAGTACTTACGAACCCTAGTCCCTACGAGTGAAGCTTTATCGAGTCATTACTGTGCACATTAGTTTACCAGCTGAAACGTGCGTCGATAACCCTCCAAAGGTGACAAGGTCTAATTGATGTCTTCGTGAACTTCAAATCTACTCCAACTAACTTATCTATTTGTTAAAAGTATTGCTCTTTTATTATAATTTATTTTATTATTCTGAAATGGTATGATAACAATGCCATATCTATCTAGAAGATTATAATACTATTTATTATGACTCATATTAACCTTTATATCTACTTAAGTATAGCAAGATAATTTCTGACTTGTCTATATTGTAATAATCAAATTTAATAACAAAACTCAGTGATTTACTGAAATGTGGTTAATCCGCTATTAACTACGTCATCATATTATCTTAAGACGAAGACCATCAATTATAATCTTACGTCATGTTACATATGTAAGACATATTCATGAAAGGATTCGATCTTGATTATGTCTAAGATGTTTGGAATTATTCCTACCCTTGGGTATAAACAGTAAATTTATTATAGTACGCAAAACGTTTCGAATAAAATCTACTTCTAACATCTTATTATGTGTTCCAACGATTTCTATTAAGTGGTTCCGCTTCCATCTGATTGGGGTCGGGTCCCACTACTTAATTTGTGTAATTTTGTATCTTTTTTTAGAATTGGTACTCACTATTATGTCTTTCCATCTATTTATTTCATTAATACCATATGTACTATAAATACTATTTGAATGAAATATGTATACTTTGTATTGTTGACGTTCATGATCATAGTATGTATAATTGCGATATCGTATAAAATTAAATGTTTCACTGTTGACATTCAACTCAGGTGCTGACCTGTCAGAAATGAATTTGATGATTGCCGTGTTGCTTAACCACTAAATAATAAGATATAGTCTAAATGTTTAAACCCAATTTTATAACTATAATATATATAGTATATTAATATATATCCTATAATAATATATATATATATAATTTTATATATATATATATATTAGTAAAGTGATATATATATTATAAATATAATTATAGTATATTAATAATAATATATATTATAGGAATATATTAATACGGTATATAATTGTATATCGGTAATATATATTACTAGTGTATTCATTATATAATATAATTATAAATTATATATATAATATATATTATAAGAATAATAATTATTAAGATATAAAATATTTATATATGGTACAGTAGTATTATATATATATATAAGTTATATATAATATATATATATATATAATAATATATTAAACTTGGTTACTTTTATCTCATTGTCTGATTTGTAGTGCAGCTGGAATAATTACCTTTAGTATTATTTTAAGTGCAACTTTCTATTAAAGAGAATTATAACAGTGTACATGAACTAAATATATATATTTTATAATTATATAATTATTACTGATATATGTATTATAAAAATATTATATATATATTAAATATTATATAATTATATATAATATATTAATTATCTTAATATATATTATATAATAAATATAATAATATATAATATAAGTATACTATATATAATATAATATATATATATATATATATATATAATAATATAGTTATATAGATATATTATATATAATATATATGCTGAGTTATATAACGTTATATCATACTTACGTAAATAATTGAAAGTTATGACTATTATCACTCGAATATAAATTCAATAATGAATTGAGTCTTTGCATTGCCTGCAATGGGAATAAATTCGGGCTAGACGGAGAGTCATGTTCGGTGGTTGAGGCAGGTTTCGAATATAGACGATGAAAGGAGAGGTCCCTAATATTAACGGTATCGGTATTGCCTTTGCATTCGCGCGGAATCTAAATCAACAAGTACTCTCTCTTCCCAAATATTGTATTTGATCAGAGCTCTTGATTGTGGTTTTATTTCTCTTGACTCCTTCATTATTATTTTAGGATCTCTCTCAGTTGTATATAATATATATAGAGATAGATTAAATTTAGCAGGAAACAGTTTGATTAGTATATTTATTATTATATTATTTGTTATTTAGTTATATATACTATTATATATAATATATTTAATATATCTGTATTTATTTAAATTTATTTTGTGCACAATTATATTATCTATAAGATTTTATCTATATTTTATATATGTTGTATTATTATTTAATTACTATAAAGTAATAAATCTAAAGTTATAAGAAATTAGTATTCATACTAAATTATTTACGATAATATTTATGTCAATTAAAATTTTATATATACTATTAAGAAACGTTATCACTTAAGATTTATTTATCGGATAGTCTCACATACTTATATAAGAAAAAATTAAAGTGATCGCTCGGGTAAAATGTCTACCATCAATAAGACTTATTGTCACATATCAATAATATCCGATGTGTTTCACTTCAAAGATTAGTGGTCTCTTTAAGAGATTAGACGTTATAATAACGGTAAAGAGATTAAACACTTCAATTTGAATTTAAAACTCATTCGCTATATTTTGCTATTAAATATTTAACTTTTTTATCATCTATTTTTGCACACTTTTATTGTGTAGTTTTTTTCGAGAACTTAACTTATATATCACTTGTGTATTATTTCTTTAATAAGTATTACATTCTACCTGCGTTTAAAAAAAATACACAGGTCCTGTTCTCACGCGTACTGATACTATATGCTTATAATATTGTTTGATATAATGTGTTATTATAACACAAAAAATCTAAAAGTTTAAAAATAGTATATATTTAATATTATTATTAAGTGTCATGTATATATAAATATTATATAAATATTAGTAAATTTATAAGTAGTTGTTTATATATAAGACAAAACAACCCTCATTCAAAAAATACTTACTGTAGAAGGAATTCTTTTCTGCTTGTCTGAAGCTATAGGTACATATTATTATATAAAAATTAAATCACTTAATTGAAGAATATAAAAAATCATAATTAGATCTAAGGTTATTATTAATATATATATAATAGACTATAATTGATAATATAGCATGTTGAGGATATTAATTATTTGATCAGATTCTCTACATGAGAAGAGTGTTTCTCATATCTTATTTATTATTGCCTCTGAGAAAAAGTAACATAAAACAGCTGTTCTTGCTAGCTTAGTGGATAAATTGTTAATTATGTTGATATTAAGTAGACAAGATAACTACAAAATTGTAAGTAATTATGGAAGTTAAATGAGTGTAACTATATACTTGAACTAATTTCGAGAATGAGAGGGAAGAAGTAAAGTTAGAACTTACATTTTTTACAAATTGTCAGAAAGGGCGTGAGGAAGAAGTACGAGAAGGATTGTTATATTTTCTATGCAGGAAAGTGTTTTAATGTTAGAGAGATTAGACTTTGAGCGAATTCGGGATGAAATATAAGTTGAATGAGTTTCTCGAGTTTGAGAGAAGTGAATTCAAGAGTGTCCAAGCTATTTTAAAGAAAGGAAAGTGTGAGCTCCTAGATCATGCTTTTCCTACTCAATATCCAATCAATTATATAAGGGAAATAATATACTGTGAATTATAAGATAATATATCTAAATACTATTAATTTTTGAAAACAAAATCTAAATTGTGAAACACGCCAAGTGTTAAAATAATATTCTCAATTCACTGTAATTAAATAGAAAACAACTTTTTCCCATTTTGCGAAATAATTATTGTCTAAGATAGCTTACTAACTTACGACAAAGTGGTTTTCCCGTAGAGTGACTCTTATATCTATTATTATTATTTTATATTATTATTATTATTTAATTATTATTCATTCGTGTTATATTTTTATATTATTATCAAATTCTTATTGTTCATGATTATAATATTATTATTATTATTATTTCTTTCTTCTTCTTTCTTCTTTCTTTCTTTCTTTCTTTCTTTCTTTCTTTCTTTCTTTCTTTCTTCTTCTTCTTCTTCTTTCTTCTTCTCTCTTTCTCTTTCTTCTTCTCTTCTCTTCTTCTTTTATTCTTCTTCTTCTTCTTCTTTCTTCCTCTTCTTCATCTTCTTCTACTTCTTCTTCTTTTTTCTTGTTCTTATTCTTCTACTATTTCCTCTCGTTAATTATTTTTCTTAAACTATTGCTTCTCTTTTCTTTCTTTCTACTTCTTATTCTTCTACTTCTGATTATATTATTATTATTATTATTTATTATATTTTTTATATTTTATTATTCTCTTATAATTATTATTATTATTATTATTATTTCTTTCTTCTATCTATCTTTCTTTCTTTCTTTCTTCTTTTTATCTTTCTCTCTTTCTTTCTTTTCTTCTTTTACTTCCTTTCCTTTCCTACTTCTTCTTTTCTTTCTCTTCTTCTTCTTCTTAATATTAACCTTTTCTTTTCTCTCTCTTTTTTTCTCTTCGTCTTCTTCATCTTCTTCTTCTTCTTCTTCAATCTTCTTCTTTTCTTCTTCTTCTTCTTTTTCTTCTTCTTCTTCTTCTTCTTCTTCTTCTTATTATTATTATTATTATTATTATTATTATTATTATTATTATGATTATTAATTAGATTATTATTATATTTTATTCATTTCTTTCTTTCTTTCTTTCTTTCTTTCTTTCTTTCTTTCTTTCTTTCTTTCTTTCTTTCTTCTTCTTCTTCTTCTTCTTCTTCTTCTTCTTCTTCTTCTTCTTCTTTCTTCTGTAATAAATGATCATAGCGTGGATTCCTCTTTAAACTTTGTCTTTCACTTCTTTCTTTTTATTATTATTATTTCAATACCTAATTATTATTATTATTATTATTATTATATTATTATTTATTATATGATTATTATTATTATTTTTATTTTTATTTTATTTTCTTCTTTTCTTCTCTCTTCTTCTCTTCTTCTCTTCTTCTTTCTTCTTTTTCTTCTTCTTCTTCTTCTTCTTCTTCTCTTCTTCTTCTTCTTCTTCTTCTTCTTCTTCTTCTTCTTCTTCTTCTTCTTCTTCTTCTTATTATTATTATTATTATTATTATTATTATTATTATTATTATTATTATTATTATTATTATTATTATTTATTATTATTATTATAGAATAGCTTTGTTATATTATTAGCAGTATTATTATTCTAGGTTCAATCCCTTGTTATTACAAATTGCAATGCAATGATATTAGTTTTTTAATGACCGATTCCAACTTTACATGACTATAAAATTATGATGATTTTATATAATATTTTTTTTTCGCTAGACTGAATATAAAATAAATTAAAGCGAATTTTTATATTATACCGTAATGGTAATTTTTTTATTTATAAGAACATGGAACATTAAGAAAACTGTCTTAGCCTTTAGGGTATAGGGTACGTACGACTTATTTTGCGAATTCAACTGTGCCCGATATTCCAGTGTTTTTTTATTCTTTCTTCGATGGACTACTTTATTTTTATTAATTTTCTCACCCTTTTAAATATATAAAGATTAAACGTAGGTCATTATATTTGTTTTTGTGCTGTTTTCATGGCAAATGTGAGTAGAATAAGAAAAAATCGCAATAATTTTTATAATAAAGTGTTTATTTTTTTTTTTTTTGTTTTTTGTAGGGAATTAGAATAAAGGAAATTGAAAAGAATTTTGTTGCCTCCTCAATTTGTGTTGATTCTCCAATAAAGGTTGCATTATTTGAATTGAAATCCCATTTTAGTTTTAATTTGACTGCCTTTCGCTGTTCGAAGAATAAACCCCAAAGTACAAAATCAATTCCAACCCCCCCCCCCCTACAGACAGAAAGACACACACACACACACACTACAGACACACTACACCACACACACACACACATCATATATATACAATGTGTATAATTACTAGTATTAACGCGCACGCTTACTAATGAGCTCGTAGTACCTGTCTAAGTATAGCATAATATATTAATATATATATACGGTATATATATATATAGATATAATATATATATTATTATATATATATATATACATATATATAATACCGAACGACTTATATTATAGTTTAGCCTTATAATCACGCTACTCGTTGATAGGAATAGTCATAATCCATTCTTAAAAATTAAAATACAGTCGTTAGGCACCTCTCTTTAAACCTTCGGTACGTAATAAACATGATAAAAAGTTGACATTTCATTCTCGAGGCTGTTGGAGACTCGTCCACATCATCAGGGCCTGTTTTTAATTGTTTTCAAGCAATTCTGTGTGTGCGTGTGTGTATATATATTGTGTGTCGTGTGTGTCGTAAGGTGTTCGTGTGACTATCGGGATTCTGCTTATCCCAATACATTATATGTCCAAAGTTATGCAAAGCAGTATCTCTTTCCTTCCTATCGAAAAGGCCTCGGTTATCGGTAAACTGCTCTCATCACACAGTGTGACTGATTCCTTGTATATGTTGAATGCATTCGTGTATGTGTGTATGATATGATCGTATTTGGACATGTGTTTGTATCTGTTCACATGAGCTTATTGAATGTATCTTTGTGTGGGTGATTTTGCATGTTTATGTGTGGTGTATGCATTTGTATGAGATGTTTTTTGTTGACTTTATTCTTGTGTGCATGTATGTAAGAATATGATGTATTTGTGTGTATATCTGTGTATATTCTTGTATCGATCCACGCATTCTTGTATATGCGTTTTTTGAGTCTTAGTTAGTGTGAATCATAAAAGAACTCTAAAATCGATCGAACTCCAGAAGGAGATAAAAGGGTGTAGTGAGACCCTTCTGCAGAAGTATTTCCTCTTCCATCTTCTTTCTGAAATTTCGTGTTTCCATCAAACAAACTGAAGAACACGAAGAACTTAACAAGAAAGCAAACTTTTTGCGCTCTCCCTTTGGGGAAACTCACCCTCACCCCCCCCCCTCCCTTCGTCAAGAGGACGTCTCCTTGTAATTATTGTTTCCAAGTTTCTTTTTTTTAGTTTTTTTATTCTTTTTCTCAATGATAAAATAATTAATAGTTTATTACTAATATAAATATAATTAAATTGAATTAAAGTATTTTATTTTTAGTTTTATATTTACTTCGGGAATCATTTTTCTATTTACGTTAATCAATAATATTAAGGGTTGGTTTTTGTTCAAGCGGAAATTCTTTCGCTAATGATTTTTCCTTTTAAACCCTCAAGTACTTCATCCTGCACACACACACACGCACACACACACACTAACACACTAACACACACACATATATATATATATATAATAATAATATATATATTATATTCTGTATATATATATATATAATATATATATATATATATATATTATTATATAAGTATATATATATATAATAATAATATATTAGTATATATATAATATTTTTATTATATATATATATATTATAATATAATTATATATATATATATTTATACTATATATATATAATATAATATCAATTATATATATATATATTAATATATATATATAATATATAATTATAATATAATGATATATAATATATAATTATATATATATATATGATGATATAATATATAATATATATATATTAATTAATAAATATTATTTTATCAAAAATTTTTATCAATAAAGATCTATCTCATAAAGTGGGTTTTGTATAATATATTATACACTATAATGCGACGACAAAATTTTATGAGTGAGTATGACATATATCAAGAATAAATAAATAAATATAGTTTAGGTTAAAAAGTCCGGACCGTAAATGCTTGGTTTCAGAGTTAAATGACGTTCCCACAAGCTATGTTTGCTCGCAGCTAGTTTAATAACTTGTTTCGATACCATGGCAACCACTTCGTTTTTATTTAGGAATGCTAAAAATCATTTGAAACGATCCTATTGCCGCCTTTGTGAACATAGTAGTTTTGTACTTTGCTTTATCAATAGTGATTGAAGATTTAAAAGGGCGATCCCTGAATTAGAGGAAGTTCTTTAAAGTATGTCTAAGAATCCTGGAATAAGCATAAGGACGTTAGTAAGGTAGATTAATGTTTCTCGCATTTCTCGTGATATATTGGGGTGTCAAAGCTTTATCCTTTCTCCCTGCTGCGTGTACAGGTGCTGCCCTTGTCGTTTGAGGATTTTTCGAGACGATCTCAATTCTGCCTGTGGTTCCGATCCTAACTTCGCCGTTTTCGTTCTGTGTACAGATAAGGCACAATATACAAAAGATGGAGTTGCAGATTTTTTAAATTAACTCATGCGGTTATAATAGCATTCAATCAATATCTGGATCTGCAATATTGGTAATTGCTTATTAGGATCAGAGCTCTACTTACTTTCAAACAGATGCATCAAGGCATAGCTACAGAGATCTCTTGGAAACCTAATTGTCTGATTTTTGGGACAACTTGCCATTCGATTACCGTGAAGAGTTGTATTTTATGCATGATATTTAGTGTTTTACTGAGATCTTATTTATTTGACAACCTGTTGGGAAATGTCCGTATGTTTAAAAACAAGCTTGTCCGAACCCATGTTGACGTAAGCTATTTTGATTCTTAATATATCTTAGGTGTAATTAATTAAAATGTTTAGTGCATGTGAACAAATATCCCTCGTCATTGTTTGAATAAGTCAGACATCTTTTGCTATGTTTATGGTGTAACGTGTTTTTTTCTCAAATAGGATTAAATAACCTCTTTTGCTTGACTACTCCCGTTGGAAAGAGGATTTTAAAGAAAAAGTAAATAGAATATTCCCTCAGATTTACAATCAATAACTTATGGAGAAGATCTGCTTATTTCCTATGCTCCTTAATCAGTATGGATCGCTTTTCGATCAATACTAACTCATATTGTTGGATAATTTAATCTAAGGCTACTGAGTTTATTGGAATGGTAGAGAGCCTTTGCATATGAAATTTTGTTGTTTATATATTTTTTTAAATAAATTTCTAAGTACTTCTTAGTATATTCCTTTTTTAATTGTGAAAATGTAAGTGATGATCATGTAGAGAGATTCCACCAAGATATGCAGAAATGGAGAAGCTATGTCAAGAGAAGTGCATGTTTTCAGTCTGTTTCTTGACTTTGGCTGAACTTTGGTGGAGAGGCGCTCCACTAGTAAGAGACGCACATTTAGGCGATATAAAATATAAGCTACTTAGTTGCAAAATAAAAAGAATGTTTTAATAATTGTTTGGCTTTATGCTAATTTTTGCTATTAATACCTTAATTTTATTTCTTTTTCCTCTTTTGACGTATTTAATGACATTAATGCAATAGTGTATAAGCCATATTTAAAAACATGGCATATGAAATTAAAACAAGACAAATATAATTGAATACATATGCAATATTTGAAACTTTGATATTTCAAAAGTGATAGGAAATTGGCTTATTTTATTATCATATTAGGATTCGGATGTCAAGATATGAAAATCAGAAAATTTTTGAAGTCGTTCGTGAAGCAGAAAACCTTTGGCAATTTGTTGTCCAGTTTTATCTCTATTTTATTTTTTTCTTATTCATTGTGCAACTATGTAAATGATGCATCATGACTGAGACAATCGCGTAGCACGAGAAGAGTGGAACGGAGGTTTATGTCTTTTAATCGAAGAAAAAGGGAAATGTACCCTCCGTACGAGAGAGAATCCTCTCGAATATGTGTTCTGTTCACCGTTCTGCTAAAGTAGTAACCACTCAGGAATGTCAAAGCAGTACGGTCATTTTGCAACACCATCTTGACAAAAATGTTTCCTTGTAGAGGGCTGTTGTCGATCTGCAGAGGATCTGAAGAAATGCAGAATGTACAGGATAAGAATGTAGTCGGAATAGTTCACCGGAGGAAAATGTTTAAAGGCATAAGATGATATATTTTTTTTGTAGAGATGACCACCACTCACTGACGTCCCTTTTCAAGGACGGACTGGACTGGACTTAAGGGTAGATTTAGTATGTTCGGTTCATCTCCAAATTGGTCATGGATACGAGTAAGAAGCTCCACTAACTG
>JABUQX010061863.1:30000-52500 GCA_015478945.1 Trachelipus rathkii
ACACACACACACACACACACACAAACACATTACACACACACAGAAATATATATCATATATATATATATATATATATATATATATATATATTATATATATACACACAACATATATATATATATATATATAATATATATTATAATATATATATAATCTAGCGTACCTCTCATTGATTTGTCTCTTCTTTAAAAATAATCTCCCTTCCTTTCTCCATTTTTTTGCCTCCAACATTTTTTGTTCTGTTGCGACCAAAAAATCTCTATTAAACTACAAAAGTCGTTGTCTTCTTCCATAGGAAGTCCTCCTCCTCCTCCTCCTCCGTCTCTCCTCCTCCCTCCCCCTCCTCCTCCTCCTCCTCCTCCTCCTTCTGCGTCTCTTAATTTATTGCATTTGCTCCTTCCTCTTTCCTCCAGGATCTTGTGTTTATAGGTGGTTGTATTGTGTGTTTATGTGTGTCTATCTCAGCTCGTGCATGTGTATCAACTGTTCATGTGTAGGTTTTTGAATGTATCTTCTTTTCATGTGTGTGCGTCTTGGCTTGTGTGTGTGCATAGCACTTGTCAGTATGTATGTACTTAGTAGGTGTGAGTGATTCGTAAGTGTGTATGTGGACGTGTATATCTTTTTTTAATTATACATTTTAAGGGTGTTGTTTTTTTTTTTTTTTTTTTTTTTTTTTTTTTTTTATAAATGAAATGTATATATAAAAATGTGAAACGAAAATAATTATTATCATTAATTTTTTTTTTATTTTATATTTTTAATTTTTTTTAAATAGAAATTTTGTTGGACAGTTTCGAATTTTTAGCTCGCCAAATGAAGATTTATATTTAAAAAAAAAGAAAAAATATTAAGAAAAAAATTCAAAAATTTTAATTTCAATTTTTTTTTAATTATGATTAAAATAATTTGTGAAATTTTATATATTTTATGAAACTTTTTTTTCTATTTTTTTCTATTTTTTAATTTAATTTCTTATTTGAAAAATATAGTTGTGCCGGTATATATATATATATATATATATATATTTTTATATGATCTATTATATATATAATATGTTTATTATATATATATATATATATATATATATATATATATATATATATATATATAACATATTGTTATATAATATACGGTATATATATATATATATATATATTAGAATATAGATATATATATATATATAGATTTATATATATATATATATATATGTATAATATTATAATATATATATATATATATAATAGATATATATATATATATATATATATAATTTTTAGTTGTTGGTCTGTTGTTAATATTTGAATTTAATCACTATCGTTTTCATTCATTATTATTAATTTTATTAATTATTATGTATTATTATTATTATTATTAATTATTATTATTATTATTATTATTAGTTTAAACCTCTGAATAGCATGGAATAAATTTTCTGATATAAGAAAACTTTTATTTTTTCAATATATATATATAATATATATATATCATTATATATATATTATTATATATATTATATAATATATATATATATATATATATTATATATATATAATAATATTTAAATAAACCTGTAGCTATTTTCTTACGTCAAATGTATAAGAAAGAATAAAAAAATAAAAAATATATTTCTCACAGGAAAATAGTAAACTTTAGAATCTGGCGACGCCTTCATTAATTATTATGGTAATCACAAAAGTAATTATGCTTTAATGCTGCCGTTTACTTTAGTACCAGCTGTACTTCCAATATATATATATATTATAATATAAAAATATATATATATATATATATATATATATATATATATATATATATATATATATATATAATATATATTATATATATATATATATAGTAAATATATATATAATATATATAATATATATAAATAGTATTTTTAAAAGTGGTTGACTCCGTTAATATTAGTTAGGTTAATTTTAGGTTAAGTTTGTTAGGTTAGGTTAAGTTTGGTTAGTTAGGTTAGGTAAGTTAGGTTAGTTTACCCAAAAATTTAATGTATTTACCCTAAAATTATTAAAATAACGATACATTAATTATTGATTTTCGCCCTAGAGTCAACCAACTTATAGAATAGCCATATATATATATTATATATATATATAGATATAATATATATATATATTATATAATAATCCTTTTTCCAAACCGGGATCTACCAAAGTCTAAGGTGAAAATTGATAGGGAATCTTTGTAAGACAAGAGCATGCATTGTCATTAGAAGGTAAGCAGCTGTAAGAGGCTAATTTGCCGGTCTCATGCTTACCTCTTTCAAATCCCTGGTGAAGCCTCCATAATTGTATACCGTATCTATTATTTAAAATTCAAATCTATCGCGCCTCTTTCTTCCACAAGAAAGAGACGCCAAAACAAAGAGCAAAGCTTGGCGGGAGTGCCCAGGTGGCACGCCAGCAAGCTAACGCCAGACCAGTCCTTTGATAGCGCTCCTACGATGAGGAGTCGCCAAGTCCGACCTCCTGTTAACAGGTCACTTAGATTAGGATTTCTTGCCAATTTTATTTGTTAGTTTTATGTGTGTGTTATCATTATAACTAACGACATTTTGTGCATAGAATTACCTACTTTATATAATTGCTCAAATCCATATCTGTCACTTATCCATATCACTATTGTCAAATAAAGGCACTACGAGGAAAGTACTCTCAATTAACCCCCTCTGAGTAATGATTGCAAGATCATTAATCATTTTGACGGTTGAAGTGATTTCAACGTAGACGTCTGTGGTAACCCCAGCAGTGACAATTAGGGGGGCGCCGACCCCTAAAGTGAACCCTAAAACCCTTAATTTAGAGTCAGATAGTGCCTAAATTGCGAAAATTTCAAATTAATCGAAAAAAAAAAAATCCGTTATTTTCTCGTCAGTTTCAGTGCTAAAATAGTGATATGTGGTAAAATTAAATAAATTATTTGAGTCAAAATTAATAACGTGAAGAACAAGTTTCTTATTAATCTCCATTTAAAATAAAAAAGAAAGTCGTTATTATTAACATTTCCGTAGTAACACAAAAACCCGTTGTTACTTCAAAAAAATCTGAGAGTTCAAAATCAAGCTCTCGAAATAGGCTTAAAAGCAGACGCCTAAGTTGACTCAAAGACGACGCCAAAAGGCCAATCAAGAACAACGGGCTATAGAAATGATGCAAACAAAAAAGAAATTAGGTTTTAGACTAGGGCCCAAAACCCACGTTTAAAAGAGGAAAGAAAGGATCTCTCATTCCCCCGACGAATCCCCCCTCGCAGAGGAGGTAAGCCCATCGCTTCGTCATCAGGGCTGAGTTGAAAAACTCGCCACCTTTCTTGCCCGCGAAAACACAAAAGTAAGTTTGCGCACACAATCAAACTTCCAAATTTTCTTGAAAATAATGTACAAATTTGGCTGAAAGCGGTAAGCAATTTTTTTAAGCTTTATAAAATAAAAAGTGACCAAGAAAAATTGAGATTAATAGCACCATTGCTCCCAATTCATTTATTAGCCACAGTCAAAACGCCAATCAAAAATAACACCTATGAAGAATTGCTGAAAACAATCAAAAGAACCTATTCCCTATCAGAAGACCAAAACCCACGTGACGTCACCCAAATAAAACTGCTTGACAACGAGCTCCCAAGCGAATTCCTTTCTCGTTTGAGGAAAACCATCGGTGAAGGAAACGCGCAAAATCTCCTCAATAGAGAACCTGCTTTGGTGAAAGAATTTTTTCTAAAAAGGCTACACCCAACGGTGTACGAAAATCTCCACAAAATCTCATCATGTGTAAGTATACACACCCTCGCCTATCTGGGCGACACTTTGTGCAGAAACACAAATTAGAAAATAAAAATAAAGAAAAAACGAAGAACAGCCTATGGCAACAACGTCCTGCCCACTCACAAATTTTAGGCCACGCAGTAAAAAGAAAAACAAAGCAACCTTTCACCCAAGCATCTCCAAAACCCCTTTCCCCTATACAAATAGTGGAAAAATTACTTTTAAAAATTCAAAAGAAAAACTTCGTAGTGCTAAATAAATATTTTAAGGAATAAAATTGAAAACACTTGAAATTTGAAATCAAAAACTACTACTACTACCACTACTGCTAATAACAATAATAATAATAATAATAATAATAATAATAATAATAATAATAATAATAATAATAATAATAATAATACTAAGAATAAAAATAAAAATAAGAACAACAAAAACAATAGTGATAAAAATACAAACGATGAAAAATGACAAGAAAATGAAAAAAAATTGTGATTCCTATGTAGGAATAAATTGTGATACTATCAAAAGACACCCGTAAATCTATTGTAAATGGCTTAGCTTGCGCCATCTTGCTTTAAAAATAACAACTAAAATTCCAATGAAAATGATCAAGTTAAAAACATTACGAATGGTACAAATGCTATATTAAAAATAAAGCCGAAATCGGCAAAAAGTTAAAATAAAGGTTTCCTAAAATTGGTAAGGTGTTTTGTCTTATTTCTATTGTCTATTGTTGCATGAAAATTATACATTTATTTATATATAGTTAATGAGTACTAGAGGATATTCAAGAAAGATTTTTCAAATAGTCCCGCTTCTCAAACGGAAAATAATTCCGTCCTTTGAGTTGCCATCCAACGCTATCTAAAATTAAATATGTAAACTAAACAAATTATTATTTAACAAAGATCAAAATAAATAAATAAAAAAATTTTAGATGAAAGTTACATCATAGTTTAGTAATAAATTCAATTAAAAATGCATCAAAAATTGTTACTAAAATAAAAATGATAAATATATCAAACAAAAATTTCTTTAAAAGATGATTCTGTACATTATGGCGAGATGTCGCGGCAACTTTCGAATAGGCTGCCTGCTAGCCTAAGCTGACGAGTTGAAGCTGGCGGGATTAGCTGGTGAGAAAGTAAGCCAGAGACATCTACGCTAATGATGTGTAAAGCCAACAGAATATTTTCAAAAAAAAAAAAAAAAAAATTTTTTTTACAACAACATAGAAAAAGTAAACATCATCTTTTCCATCAATAATTAAATTACCATCAAATATAACTATTATGTTGAATGATTAGGATCTTATTAAAAATTAGAAAGTTTCTTCGATGATCAATGTATTTGCGGAAAATTAAACTGTAATTTATTTTTAAACGCTTTTTCAAAATGTGAAAGTTCGAGGAAGGCTGAACCCTCAGAACGAAAGAAAATGGAATTGAAATGAGTTACTAAAATATTTCTAAAAATATATTGAATTTGTAAAGAGGAAACTAAACATTTTTAATATCATTTCGTAAATCAATTACATATAAAAAGATATTTTATATTTTAGAAAAATTATAATTTTTTTTTGTTTATATCAAAGATGATTAAAAAGTTATTAAAATAAACATTTGTCAAAGCAAACAGAGCCCTCTGACGGGACCTGCTATAACTATATAAATGTTCCTGTAAAAGCTAGCGAGCGCTATAGCGTAGGGAACAGACGAAAATTTTAAACTGTATAGCGAAAAGCACATTTTAAAAATTATAAATTTTTAATCCAAAATTTATGTCGCATGATAATATTAAGACTCCTTTCCATTTCCTTTTTTCAAACACCTATTTCTCGTAGTCTAAAATCTTTCTTTTAATATTAAAATGATCAGAAAAATATTAAGAATGTAAGCATCTACGAAGAAAAGAAAATAATTGACCATCAAAAGGCAACACTCTCGCTATTTAAAAGGAAAAACGTTCCTTCAAAACTCAACCAAAATCTCTCTTTGCCCGCCACCCTGTAAGCGCCATCTATGGGGCAACAACAACAACAAAAACGGTTCTCATAAGGACCCTATGATTGGTCCTCCCATCAGCCAACTAACCAATCAGAGCAAAGCTTCCAAACAACCTCCAAAATAGAATTGATAATAAAACATGGGAGAAAGCAGAAATGGAATATCATTTTGAACTCTACAATTCAAAGGAAGACTCGCAGATGTGAATTACTGAATCTTGAATGCATTTAAAGGTAAATCAAAGGTTAATACGAAGTTACCGGACAGGTTCCTTAACATTTCCAATTAAATAAATGATGGAAACATTAATCTCGCCTTTGCGAGTGTGACATTGAAAGTAAGTTCGAGACGAGAACCGAGAGGAACGACAAGAAAAAAAAGTTGGAAAATTGAAACAAAAATATAGAAGAAACAGGTATCCCGACGAAAATTACAATGTAATTGAAATGGTCGCTTTACGAGTTCTTATTTTTATGATATTTTCTTTCTCTTTCTATTTAGTGTTTCAAATCCTTTCCTTCTTCTTTCCTCCATTATGTTAATTATTAATCAGAAAGGTTGGGTGTGAGAAAGGATGTCGGGGGATACAGAAATCAAGGCGTCACCTTGATTTACTGAGTCCGACAATCCTTTTTCCAAACCGGGATCTACCAAAGTCTAAGGTGAAAATTGATAGGGAATCTTTGTAAGACAAGAGCATGCATTGTCATTAGAAGGTAAGCAGCTGTAAGAGGCTAATTTGCCGGTCTCATGCTTACCTCTTTCAAATCCCTGGTGAAGCCTCCATAATTGTATACCGTATCTATTATTTAAAATTCAAATCTATCGCGCCTCTTTCTTCCACAAGAAAGAGACGCCAAAACAAAGAGCAAAGCTTGGCGGGAGTGCCCAGGTGGCACGCCAGCAAGCTAACGCCAGACCAGTCCTTTGATAGCGCTCCTACGATGAGGAGTCGCCAAGTCCGACCTCCTGTTAACAGGTCACTTAGATTAGGATTTCTTGCCAATTTTATTTGTTAGTTTTATGTGTGTGTTATCATTATAACTAACGACATTTTGTGCATCGGAATTACCTACTTTATAAATTGCATCAAACCAGTATCTGTCACTTACCAGATCATATTGCTCAAATAAAGGCACTACGAGGAAAGTACTTCCAATTAACCCCCTCTGAGTAATGATTGCAAGATCATTAATCATTTTGACGGTTGAAGTGATTTCAACGTATATATATATATATATATATATATATATATATATTATATATATATATATATATATATATAATATATATATATAAAAATAATTAATATAGAAATATATATATTATATATATATATATATATATATACTGTATATATAAAGTCCAAAGAGCTACATAAAATCTACTGAAATTGTGGATGATCAATTTTGGTTTTCATTCATATCAAAGGCCGATACGTCCCCATCATACACGATTTTGAAAGTGTTCCAGTCACAGGAAGTGTGGAAAATTGAAGTTTGGAGAATTTTTGAGACCTAGCTAGTAGAGTGGAGGTAAGAATGAGCATAGTGTTTGAGTCTGGGGTTGAAGAGCTGGAAGGATAAGACTGCATGGAGAGTCGAATCACACAAGCTCTTCTCAAAAGATGTGGAATAGAAATTGAAATTTTAAAATACTTATTTTTACTGATTTTTTTTTTTTAATTTTAAAAGCTTATACATAACGAGCATAGTCCTATTGAAGGAGTGGAGCTTCTCTAGGCAATTGCTACCTAAGATCTGGATGAGGGATCGAACTATGGCCCTATGCCTCACGACTATCTCGCTACCGTTGACCCAAAGTAGAACAACTCAAAGTGCAGTGCCTGTTAAAATGGCGATTATTTATAAGGTGAGCTATGCAACAGTTCGATGGATAGAAATATATTTGAGAGTGAGTGAAAGCCGAAGAGAAAAAGCCTTTCAAAAAAAGCTCTACGAGTGGAACCATGTGCATCCCAGGTATATGGTGCATACTCTATAATAATATACGAATAATATACACGTTAATACAGAGCAGGCAACTGTGGTGGTCTGAAAAAGTTGTAAAGCGTCTCGGAACATCCGATCTTTTTTTGCAAAGATGTTTAGTGAAATAATCAGTGATTCTTTCAATGGTGAAAAGGAAATACCAAAAATTTTAAAGATGGAGGAAACTTTAAGTGACATGTTGAAGAAAATGTGGCTTTATGCAAAATTATGTCGAATAGACATTTGAAGTAACTAAGTTTTTGAGTATAGTATAATATATAGTATATATATATATATATCTTTTAATAATAATATATATATATATATATATAATAATATATAATATAATATATAATATACTATATATATATATATAAATTATATAATATATAGCTATATTATTTATAATATTATAAATATATATATTTATATATAATTATATATAGTATTATTATATATATATTTATATTGAAATAACTAGAAATGAATTTGAATTTTAATTAAATCAATAGGTGTTTTCATATCCACTAACCACATAATCTTCTCTCTCCTCTCTCGTCTCTCATCTCCTCTCTCTCTCTCCTCTACTCTCTCTCTCTCCTCTCTCTCTCTACTCCTTTCTTCTCTGCTTTCTCTCTCTTCTCTCTCTTTTAAAAGAACGTTTTGCGAGAATCAGATAATGCCTAAGATGATTCTTACTTGATAGACATTAACAGTAATTAATCAGGTCTTGGTATGTGTCTTCTATTTTACAATTATGAAGCACAAGAATTGCATTTGATGTTTTATACAAACACATACAGAATATGTTCCAGAAGATCCTGCAAATACACACCATTTTGGACATAGCAAGCAAAATTTTGATTTGCCAATTTTAATGTTTGGATGTTCACATTTAAAAGCAGAATGCAACTCATTTAGATTAACAAGTAGCTATTAATCTGTTCTGTAAATGTAGATTTTTATGAATTCTGATTGTATCGTGGGGATCTTGTCATGGTTCAGAAATTTTCATCGAATCTGAAATTTTGTGAAACAAATTTATAATATATAAATACTTCCTTATATATATATATATATATATATATAAAATATATATATATATATTATATAGATATATAATATATAATATATAATATATAATATAATACTATATATATAATATATATATAATATATTATATATATATATATAAACTATATATATATATATATATATATTATGTGTTTGTATGTGTGTAATTAAATTTTTTTTAGTATTAAAATAAGTGTGAAATGAAGGAGGGGAGAATGAAATTCTATTTGCATGTTGTTCCTAGAATCCCAGATTCGTACACTCATTGTATGTACTACATGCGTACACTCATAACATACACATGTATGAAATTTGTGTATATAAACAGAGGTTTAGTTTTACTTTTATGCAAATCAATAGTTCTCATCAAAGGAAAATGGTTGAAATGGAGTTTTGGTGTTTTCCTTGGAACCCTTGGAGCCCTGAGAGTCGCAGAAGCTCTTTAAGTCGTAACCCTTGGAACTGCAGGAGCTTTATAGGTTGTAGCCCTTGGAATAGCAGAAGCACATTGAGTCTTAGTCCTTAAAATTGCAGGAACTTTACGAGTCATAACCCTTGGAATTTAATGGAGTGTTAGGAACCCTTGGAGTCATTCGTAGCCCCTGAATCGTAGGAATCTTATGAGTCGTTGAAGGGCTTTGAGTTTTTGGAGTCATTGAACTTCTTAGAGTCCTCTGAGTCATTTGAGTTCTTATATTTTAATGAAGAAGGTTTATCGACTTCAGTCTCTGTGCTCATTACCTAATTAGTCAAATGTTAATATGAATTGGTAGCAAGGGTCTTGTTACCCACAAGTAGGAGTTTGTACTTTATGAAAAGCCTTTTGAATTAGCCATTCGTGTTTGTTTGTTGTCAGTTTAAAGCAGAAAATATTCATAGATATACGTACGAACTCACTCACACACCTACACTCCTAAACACACAGAGACAAACACACACACACACAATATATTATATATATTATAGTATTATATATATATATATAGTATATATTATAATACTATTATATAATATATTCATATATACGTTAATACATATTATAATATTTATATATATAGTATAATATTAATTAATAATAGTAATATATATATAGCCTGTCATTGGTGGCGTTAAAGGCCAGAGGAGAGGATTTCATTGTTTCCGCCAGAGCTGGTGACAAACCAATTCCTTAATCTAATTTATTTCCGACATGACCTAATACTCGGCGTTTAAAAGTGTGTGTGTGTGTGTGTGTGTGTGTGTGTGTGTGTGTGTGTGTGTGTGTGTGTGTGTGTGTGTGTGTTATGTAAGTGAGAGCATGTGTGGAAAATAGAAGTGTTCTAGACTTTACCGGTAAAGATCATATAAGAATGAGCATGGAGTATAAGTCGGGTCATAGAGCTGGAAAAAGAAAGGACCACACTGCGAAAAGAAGAGTGGCACACGTTCATCTCAAAGGAGAAGGTATATGACCTGAACCTTTAGAAGAGCAGCATCCATCCATTGTAAAAGCTAAAGTATATAATGAGAGTGATACAATAGGTCGATTGCTAGGAAGGGATTGGTAGAGGAAACAACTGAAGTGGTGTGTAGAAGTGGTTCTTGTTGAGGCCCCTCAGAACACCCACCCTCTTACAGGCATGTTGTGTGATAGAAACATTGTGATACGTTCAAGAAAGGTCATGATCACGAAAAATACAAATGACAAGAATATTAAGAAAAAAGGGAAGTTGTGGCATTTATTAATTATACGAATTCTAGTAGATTTCAGTGATAAAATATAATGCTAGATACTTTCTTTTTTTGTGAAGCAATGTTTCATTATTTTTCCACTATTTAAGGGTCGGGGGTATGGGGCAAATCCCCTTAGACAAATCGGCGAGCCTTTATAATTTAAAAGATCCAGTATATATACGCGTATGGCTTTGCAGCTATAAGATCCAATGATTACAATTAAGTATTATTTGTGTAATATATAATACATATAATATATATATATATATTATACTTAATAAGAGATATTTAGCTATATATATATATATATATATATATATAGTATATATTAATATATATATATATATATATATATTGCTGTGTGTGTGTGAACTAAGTGAAGCATTTTTTATCAAGTGGATTTTTTTTAGGGAGAAATTGATCCTTAAGTTAAAGCAAAAATAAACAATATATGTTTGAAATAAATTTGAACTAAATAATAGTTTCGGATTCGGCACTTGTAATTATTTTAGTAATATTAGTTTTAGATATAGTACTTGTATTATTTTCACCAATATTTAGTAAAATTAATATTTGTTGGCAATATTGTCGTTAGTAATTGCAATAACTCTTCATTCGAAAACGTAAAAGGTTATATTTATTTATTTGTTTATTTATATATTTATTTATTCAAGTTACCACTAATAAAATTACTCATTAAAAATATTTACATTACTCTTTACGGAAAAAGAACATTGTCTTCGCCACATTCCTTACTCGCCTTTTTTAAAATCAGAAGTAAATTAATGAAGTTGTACAATGCGTTCTTGAGAAATATTTAAATTTGTGGTTAAAAAATTCAAATTTATTTATTTATTTATTTTTTTTCTCAAAAAAATTGCAGACAGAAGAATGTTATATTGTGTTATATTGTCATGTACTGTATATTATATTAAAAGTCTTTGCAAAAAAAGGCAATTTATGGGCACACTGACCAGATTGTATAGCAAAATACAATAGATGGTGTAAGAACAAGCATTTTACTAATGGTAATGATGGTAATTACACTGGTAATGAAGAAGATAGAATTCCATCATCATAACTTGAGGTTTACTGTTGAGATGGAGTTAATTTAGTAGGATCTTCAATTTTTGCACAATACTAGAATTTTCTTTGTCAATGTTGCTTATGAAGTTTCTCGACACTTTATATCAAAACCAAAGAGTGAATTCGTTCAAGATTTTCCATTAATAAATGTTGTAAATTGATAAATGCAAAGATCAAGATAATTAAGCTTTCAAAAGAAGAAATTTCTTTTTTTGTGCTGCGATAACTTTTAGCTTTCGACGTTTACTAATATTAGATATTTATGCTTACGATCAAACAACGAACGAACAATCAACGATCCTGTCGGAAGATTAGATATGATATGAGGATGATGATGAAGAAAAAATATAATAATAATTATAATAATAATAATAATAATATGAATTGCGACCTGAGTACGTATATTAATATGTTGCAACTTGTGGAAGGACCAAATAATTGTCTGAAATTAAAAATAGTCTTTAATCTGCTGTAAATATATGCAACATCCTGAACAATACCAATATAATTATTATTATTATTTATCGGTTTAACACTGTTATTTATAAGTAATTGTAACATTGGAAACTATTATTATTAATTAAGCGTTATTAACAGATTGTTACATGTCAACAATATTAAATCTATTAAAATTTCTAATTATAGTAATAGTTACGTTGTTATCAACAGTTTGTATTATTTGTTAATATATGTTAAATATTTTATTGTTGTTAATAAATGGGATTTATTTATTGTTATTGACAATTATTATTATTATTATTATTATATATATTTATTATTATTATAATTATTTATATTATTATTATATTATTATTATTATGTAATTACTCTTATAATTTTATTTTATTATTATTTTATTTATTATTATTATATTGTAAGACTTGATTACCCACTGAATAATAATTATATTATCAATGCTGGTGTAATTAAAATTGGATTTTTGAATGTAATTTCTTTTTTCTTGTCATTACATTTTTGATTATATTAGAGAATAAATTATTTCACTTATAATAATTATAAGTTGTGTCATTAAATATTACTCTACCTTACTGTGTTTTCAAGTCAGTACATGAGAAAGATGCTGCACATGACAATGTTGCTACACATGATAGTGATTTTACACGTGGTATTATTGCTACACCTAACACAGTTGTTACACATGATAATGTTTTAACATATGACAGATGTTGCACGTGACAATGTTCTTACACATAACAATGTTGTTGCAAATGACTAAGTTATTACATGTCACTGTGTTGTTACACATGACAGATACGATAGCGTGAGAATACTGTTACATGTGACAATGTTTCTACACACGACAAAGATGTTGCACGCGATAATGTTGTTACATATGACAATGTTGTTAATTAAAGCCTCCATACCATACTTGTTTATCGTCGTTGTACAATAATGGTTCCATTTTGGTATCGCTCAACACATATAAATCTTGATACCCTCGTACCCACGGTTTCTACAGATGGTTATTTAAAGAGAAAGTAACATTGAAATCAATAATTATGATAATAGCTTTGCATTATTATTCTATTATCTATTTTCACTTTGCATTGTAACCTATTTTTTATCAGGATACAGATCTTAGCTCTTATTAATTAATGGGAAAAAGTTTTTAATTAGATTGTTGTGCATGATTTACTACTATATCACAAGTTAAAATTATTATATATATTAATAATAATAGACATATAATAATTTGATATATATTATTGTTATTTAAGGTATCATACATATATATAATATAGAGAGATATATGTATATACTATAATAGTATATATTTAATATATACTAGCCCCATATGGAGTATTCATTCCAGGAAAGGATTTTCCACCTGTGAGGGATCAGCATCTTCTTTCATCTACAATCTAGAAAATGTTCCTTTTTCTCAGCATTTTCTAATGATGATTCTTTTGGCGCATTCCTTTTTCAATCCTTGTCCATAAAGTTATCCATCCCAGTTAATGAGATAGCATACTTCCATCTGTCTCTAAAACGAAATAAATCATGATATTAAATAAAACTTACATTCTAATTAATGACAAAAAATACTTTTTTCATTGAAATTTAACATAGTGACCATAGTTAATTCATTTTTTCTTTAATTCCATAAATCTGATGAGACAATCTTCAAACTTTCCCCTCCCCCCCCTCATCTTACCCTTCTCAATTTCTTCTATTAATTTAAATTTTAAATACATCATTCGATCACATTCAAAACTATAGTATAATATAGTATATATATTATAATAGATATATAATAATACCTACTATGGTATATATATACACCTATAATATATATATCTAATTAATATAATATATATATCTCTGATATCATTGGATTAAACAATGATGTTTTATTTAGTAATTTGCTTCATCTTAATAAAGACAAGAAAGATAAAAAAAAAATGCACTGTACATAATGCTTCATTTAACTTCTATGATTTTATTGCAAATAATCTTCTCCAGGGGAAAAATTTTGCCTTCATGTGCCATTTCTAGATTTTCTCTTCTCAATGCTGTGATATCATTATATTATGAAGTCCGAGATTTGTTAATATTGGCTTGGATTAGTCTATTATATTATATTATACGTACCCGCACTACCCTAATCTTTTGCTCACACTCTATCTTTGATCATGATTAGATATATCTATATCTTACTATATTAATGAATATCTTAAAAAATAAGGAGCTTATCTCAATTTATACAATATAGTATATTATATATCATATATAATATAATATAATCTATTATATTATATATATACCTTAATATATTAGGTATATTATATTATATTTCTATATATATTTATACTAGAGTATATTATATATATATATATTTATATATTTTTCGATTATAAATTTGTAATATTTCGTGGTTTCGTTACAATAGGCTTACTTTAAAAAATTATTTATTTTTTCTTTTTAATCAATAATTTTCTGTTTTTAAATCAAAAATCTACTTTTACCTTCCACTAATTATGAGTCGTCTCTTTACACACATTCACTTCAGTCTCCCGTATTGCACATTCAATCTATCTACCTTTCGCTTCACACCTACACACGCACACATATATATATATGTATGTATGATTGTGTTATATATAATAATAATATATAATATTATATATTATATAGAGATGGGATAAATTATATATATTATATATTAATACTTATATATGTAAAATTAATTAACCCCCACACGGAATGGGTTATCTCTATCTATATATATATATATAGAATTTTAGTCGAAATGAAAAAATTTTTTCCTGACCTGGAACACGACCTAACCTAACCAAGTCTTAAGCCTAACCTAACTAAAACCTTACCTAACCGTAACCCGTTATACCTAACCAAACCTAATAATCCTAACCAACCTAAGGCCTAACCTAAGTCCCCCTATTATATCTATTTGTAAAAAAAAAAAAAAAGAAAAAATTCATTTCGACTCCCGTAGATGCACATCTATTATGTATCACAGATGTCTACGTGGAATATTTTCTTTTTGATCCGAGCTCCCGTTTCGTGTGGCTTAAGTAACTTGTCATATATATATATATATATAGTTATATATATATATTATATATAATATATATAATATAATAATATATATAGTATAGTTATAGATATACTTTTAGAAGTATATATATATATATTAAATTTTTAAATGTGTGGCTTTATATTCAATTTCTTGGCCGATCTGTCTGGGATTTCTCGGTGGCGGTAACCTCAATTCTTGCGTAAATTCAACTCTTGAACATGGAGCTCAACTGTCTTCATTATCCCTCTCTAAAAGCTATCTCCCACTATTCATTATCCCTTCGAGGCCTCTAATGTATCACTGTAAACAGGCGAAACATTCTTGACTGAACATAAATAAGTGAATTCTCTAGATTTTATATCTCTATGAATATGAGTTATTCTCTCTGTAGGCTTAGCTTTTGTCTTGTTCAGATGTGCTTGAAGTTGTCCAGTTATATATTCCTTTATTCGCACCTGTAATGGAGAAATTACTTTCTCACATTTTGTGGATCCGGGTTCCACCCTCCTTTTGGACTTAGCGTGAGGCTAAGGTATCAGAGACTTGTGTAAGACTTTCCCATACTTTCTGACTCCCTTGACCCTTCTTTCTCTGCGACCTGATATTGCGCCCTATCTCTTTTTATAGGTATTACAACGGCAGTAGTCTCAAGGAATTGACTCTCGTATTCCGTCCACCCACTGCCTCCCCTCGGAAACACAAGAAAGTTCCTCACTCACACATGAAATATTTGTGTGAAATATTGGAGACTCAAGGATTCCTCGTTGTGGTGGCCTCCTTTTCACACATCTGTTTTTGTGGAACTTCTCCTTCATTCTTATTTTCCTCTGCAAGGTACTCTAAGATTCTCCCTCTTAAGTTAACCCACTTCTCGCTCCACCTTCGCTAGCTCGAGGAATTCGTAGACAAGAGACTGGGTGCGTTACTCCATGTTTTTTAATATATTTTTTTCTTTTTTGGACACATTTTCGAAGAAAGTTACCCTGCCGTGAGTGTTGATCGTGTAAAAAAATAAAGAAATATTGAGTGATTTCAAATAATGTTTAAGTAATATTTGATAAATTACACAGGCCTGCAAAATATAACTTTTGGATAAGTTGTCTTCACTTTTAGGAGTTCATTATATTGGATTTATTGTAGAATCTAAACATTCAGTTTTTTCATGCAAATTAAGAATGCTACAAGAGGCGTATAAAGTTTTAAAAACAAACAAAATTACAAAAATTTAATAAGTAAAATTTATTTCTAAAATTTATTTCTAACTCTTAAATAGGAATACAGAGTTCAAAATGTGTAGCTAAAATAAAGCAAAAAGCATCACATAATATCATTTAAAATCAGTCTTAAGTCTTCATATTGTTTCCCGTTTTCGTCGATGGATCTTTGTAACCTTTTTCGTTTTGTGTTCGTTTATGTGGATTGTCTCTCTTGCATCCCATAACATCGGCGTCATGCTACATTCCATCTTCCCTGATATCGTCTTTCCATTTCCTTTCTATTTTGTGAAATCGTTCACCCTGTTCTTCACTCACAGCTCTGAGATTGTCTGGAAAGTAATCCAGATGTGAGTATAAAATGAACTTCAATGCTCCTGTTGCAATCCAAGTCTTTAAACGTTCTTAACATATTTTCAACATTATTTTTGTAATTTGAATCTTTGTTGTTTCCAAGGAAGTTTTTCACAACGTATTTGAATGCTCTCCAATCTTGTTTTTCCTGTTTCCACTTCATCGTCTGTCAAGTTGAATAGAGTTCTTTTGGAAATGGGATCGAGAGTTCCTGGAACCATTGTTTCCTCAAATGTAATTCCTTTATTGTTGATAAATTTACTCTTAACATCCCAACACTCTCCATCTAAATTATATTTATGCTCCCTCATAAATTTCGCTCCATTAAATTATAATGAAAGTGTGAAAGTAAAACTTTTGTGATCTACTAAATTCTCTCTCTGTACATTTTTTATCCCAGGCTGTCGGAATTTTCTGAGTGGCCATTCTTTTTTAACATAATGCTGATCCCATCACGCGCTTATCCCATCACATAGGAAAAGAAAAGCGAATGCTAATTGTGTAGCCACTTGATTTCCTAGTAAACATGAGAGTAACTTATACGCCATCATTTGGCCAACCATGGTCTTTATTATTTTAAGTGTTTTAGTATCATCTACAAATTCCTCATTAACACTTCAAATAACAGAGAGACCCACCAGACAAGGAAGCTATACTCGTACTACAAATGTTTTGTATCCACTTTGTTTTCCTAGTAACATGGAGAGTAACTTCAAATCGCCACAAATGGTCCAACCATGGTCTTTATATTTAAGTGTTGCTGGATCATCTCCAAATTTTCATAACGCTTTCAAATAAACAGAATGTCAGATAGGTAAGGAAGCATACATACTTCCGTTATAGAGAAGTACATCTTTGAGACTTCTTTTCGATGAGTCGATAAAGAGTCGCCAGTCGTTTGAATTGTAGTCAATATTGAAACGTTTCATGGCTCTAGCAACATCAGAGCAGTACACTAGATCGTCTCTTTGTCAGAAGAACTGTTCAAATTCTTCCTCCCTATCACTAAACCATGAAAACTACGTCCCCTTCGGCTAACAAATATTTTTTCTTCAACCGTGAGCCTAAATGTTCTGCTGAACTTTAGAGAGATCCAAGTCTCTCACCAAGTCATTCAATTCATAATAATTATATATATCTCTTCTTCTCACAACCAGGATTATAAACATCATCTGTCACTATATTATACCAAGATACTATCCATATTCCTAGATCACTCACAAACCATCAACTAAGTGCGGGATATTTATCGGAGTAACAGTCCATTTCCATTATTTCCCTGCTGGGCGCAGGACCTATTTTGCGATTCCTTCACCTCTGATATATAAATGTCCTTCTTTTTGTAATTAACTTAAACAGCCGCGAATTACAGATACGTCCAATATATATCTAAAGTCATCCCTCATGATTTTGAGGCGCCCCTCCAACATTATGGCACTCCATAGACGAAAAAGATCTTTTTTACTTTTGTGACCATACCGCAGTTCTCAAATACATGGAATCCATATAATTGTAGCGCCCGTATGTCTGTATTTTGCGTTTTACAACTCTTAACTCTCTAAATATGTATGTAGATGATGCATTTGTATAATAAGCGCATTTTTTTTCAATTTTACGTATAATTGCTCTGCAAATGTACAGAAACTAGTTAGGATTGTTGATACAGCTACGTGAAGCCATGCCATCACACACCAAAGTTTTATGTCACCTTACTATATATATATATATATATTACACTTTGTAATATAATATATATATATTATAATATATATATATATAGGTAGAGTATAGATATATATATATATTATATATAATATTATATATATATATAATAATATAGTATACTATATATTATATATATATTTATATATAATTTATAATATCATATATATAATATCCCATTAAAAAACATCTACATTGTATACATAAACATTATATATTTGAGTAACCAACATCTGTAATATTTTATTCATCATATATTTCATCATAAATTTAACGAAATTATAATGATTTATATATTACCATTCAGTCAAAACGTCGTATTAACAACGATATTTCATTGCACTGTGCACAATAAATATTGAGACCACTTCTTGTAACTATCATGATACATTCTATCATGGATTCAACATTAATCTATAACAATACGAGAAGAGACCGGAGAAAACAGAGACAAAATCATGTTTTTTCTCGTTTTTTGAGCTCTCTTCTTCTCCTCTCTCTCTCTTCCTCTCTCCTCTCATTATTAATAGATATATATATATATATTATATATATGTAGATATATAGCATGGTGCTGTATATTATATATATATATTATATATATTATATATATATATACCTAATATAAATTTACTATATATTTTATATATATGCTTTTTTCCAAAAAAAAAAAAAAACTATACTTGATGGATGAAAATAGAAATCATTTTTGATATCGATGATATAAATTACATCTAAAATACTTAAAACGGTAAAACAATTTTTTCCCTCAGGCCTGTAAATTATCGGTTTGTTACGAATTAATTATGTTAAAAGAGTGGCATTTCCTTTTTCGGGGCCTTGGTTTATAGCAGGATGAAAATAATATTTTTGTGGAGTGGTAAATTTTAGTTGGTTGAGAAGTATGAAGTGGTAAATATTTTGTGCTAAAAATATGTTGTTAATTTCTATTGTACATGTGCTTGAAACGTTTCCCAGTCCCCAGTTCGTGTATGAAAGTTCAGGATTCGGTCCCCTTAGAGAACTTTGTTCGTAGTATAGTGCAATGCCCATAAAGTACCAACATATTAAAAAAGAAAGAAAGAAGTAGACCATTTTCCTCTTAGTTATTAGTGAATGGAAGTGTCGTAACATTTTTTTTAAATGTCTGGTAATCTGGTCAAGTTATCAGAGACTTATGATATGTACTTTATTCATCCATTAATGTTCTCAATTTAGAGTTGTTGAAAGATTGTCTAAGCTCAGATCTAAAAATGTCAAATGACTACCATAACTTGAGTTCATCAGATGTCTTCTTATCTTAAACCAAAAATATCTTTTGAGAAAGATAGTTCGTTCACATGTAGTTTTTTTTGTCTTTGTTTAATTCTCTTTTATAAAGGAAAGGATTATTCATTTTAATTATGAGGTGAATTATGATAATATTTAATGTAATTCAATATAATCCGGATTTAGAGCTTCTCGAGGTTATTTAAATATTAAATGTTTATAATAGAATTAATTATCTTCTTGCATATGATTACGTTTTTTCTATCTCTCTCATATATATATATATATATATATATATATATATATATATATATATATATATATATATATATATATATATATATATATCTTCTATATATCTCTATATATATATATATATATATATATATATATGGGGGGTATTAAATATCTTTAAATTTTTCTTGTTTGATATATCCTTTTTTTTTTAAAGTTTTTATTCGAAGGGATGTTTCAAAATGGAGTTCGACCATTAAACCAGGTTCGTTGAGCCTCAGTATTTCCTGTTTGCCTAAGCGTAACTTCTACCAGATATTAACAAATTCTTTATTCTTTCTTTTATTTTGGACTGAGCTTAAAACTATATTTTAAGTTTTAAAAGATTAGATTTACTCTGTCACTATAATTCATGATGTGGAAGACTAAGTTGCCAAACCTGAAACGAAGAGAAAAGGTGTTGAAAAGATTTGCTAATTTTAACGCTTACTTTGAATATGCATCTAGCCACTGATTTCCTTATTAATTTGAAAGGGTGTTGCTTGCAAAATTAATAATAAAATATTGAATAAAAGTAACATCTGCGTTAATATGAGGACATTGAAAGACACCCTGCCAATGGATGTCTGAAAGTAAATGGAAATTCTCTAGTAGTGAAATTTGTTTTCATTATTATTATTTTCATTATCCTTATTATTGCCTTCGAGTATAGATCAAAGAATGTAGGTCTTCTGAAGGTTGTTCTTAAACAGATGGTCTTTGCCTATACTAATGAACATCTTCTGCTGTAAGTTGTAATTTGCTCTGGAATCAAGGTTAAGTGATTGCAAGGTTTGGTTTGATTTACTTTGAAATAATAATAAAATTATTATTATTATTATTATTATTATTATTATTATTATTATTAGTATTATTATTATTATTATTATTATTATTATTATTATTATTATTATTATTATTATTTGTTGTTTTTATTATTATTATTATTATTATTATTATTATTATTATTATTATTATTATTATTATTATTATTATTATTATTATTATTATTATTATTATTATTTTATTATTATTATTATTATTATTATTATTATTATTATTATTATTATTATTATTATTATTATTATTATTATTATTATTATTATTATTATTATTTGTTGTTGTTACCATCTGTAATATTATCATTTTATATTTTACCAATTATTATCATTTCTAGTATTATCATCTTATATTTATTAATACCATTACTAGTTCAATACTTTAAATAAAGTATTTGTTATTATTAAAGTGGTGACTACTGGATACGTATTATAATTGTTATAATATTTTTCTAATATTTTCAATTCTTAAATCCAATTGCATAAATTTTATTAAACCTGTATTATGTTAGGGGCTCAAAGGACACAATACTGTGTTACAATTACTAGTTGCCTTTCAGAAATTTTATATTATTGAATAAATATTATAACAATGTTTATTATTATTATTATTATTATTATTATTATTATTATTATTATTATTATTATTATTATTATTTATTATTATTATTATTATTATTATTATTATTATTATTATTGCTGTATTTTAAAACTGTATAATAAACTTATTAATGTAGTTTTTAATTTCTGAATAAAAGCTTTCAAATTAAATCAAAATATTAACAATAACTATTGATAGCGTTCTCTCTCTCTCTCTCTCTCTCTCTCTCTCTCTCTCTCTCTCTCTATATATATATATATATATATATATATATATATATATATATATATATATATATATATATATATATATATATATATATATATATATATATATATATATATATATATATATATATATATATATATATATATATATATATATATATACTTTATATATATATATATATATATATATATATATATATATATATATATATATATATATATATATATAACATATATTCTATCTATACTATATATATATATATATATATTATATATATATATACATATATATATATATATATATATATATATATATATATATAATATATATATATGTATATATATATATATATATATATATATATATATATATATATATATATATATATATATATAATAATAATATATATATAACATATATAATAATATATATATATAATCTATGGAAGTTCATTATAGCCCAAAGGAAATTATAAATTAATTATGTTTAAAAAAGAATTTAAAAAAAAAGTACTGTGAGACATAAATTTGCAATTTTAACAGTTTAAAATTTTAATTCTACCTTAGTTTATTTTATTGTTATATATATATATATATATATATATATATATATAGTATATATATATATGTGTATGTCATGTTTATATATATATATATATATATATATATATATATATATATATATATATATATATATATATATATATATATATATATATATATATATATATATATATATGAATTATATATATATATATATATATATATATATATATATA